>CM035628.1:78373563-78441063 GCA_020496765.1 Gossypium stocksii
AATACTAAGTGTAAGTGGCCTAAAAAAAGTGTAAGTGCAGGAGCCTCGGCCACCATCGTCACCTTGGTACCTCGATGTACGTGAGCATCGAGTCCCGGTGCCAAAGGTAGAATTCGGATACCGTTACATGTTCAGTACTCAACAATGAATGAATCATCATGGTTCCTCCTCACTCCCCAATGGTAGAATTTAGATACCGTTACATGTTCTGTATCCAACAATGACTGAATCGTTCCTGTCCCTCCCCGTTTGAAACAAGAGCCCCCAACACCTAGGGCCTTTGGTCGTGCAATAGCCTCGTACATCATTGGCCACTGTATACTATCTCGTGGTGCGGGGCCATCGGGTAGCACCGGCACCTTGCTGAGTCAGATGTGCGAGAGCCTTGAGCCATTCGGCATCCGTACACCATCTCATGGTGTAGGGCCATCGGGCAGTACTGGCCTCTTGTTGCGTCTAATGTGGGAGAGCCTCGAGCACCATTGGGCCCTTCAATGTGTGGGAGCATGAGGCATCACCGGTACATTGAGGCTTCAGATGTCTGGGAGCCTCGAGCAGCATCGGTACCCTGGTATGTCAGATGTGCAGGAGCCTCGAGCCAGTCGGCACCTTGGTGCGTCGGATGTGCGGGTGCCTCGAGTAGCATCGGCACCTTGGTGTATAAGAGGTGTGGGAGCATCGAGCCGCATCGGTACCTTGGTACGGTAGATGTGCGAGAGCCTAGAGTAGTATCGGCACCTTGGTGCGTCCGATGTGTGGGGACCTCGAGCAGCATTAGCACCTTGGTGCGTCGAATATGTGAGGGCCTCGAGTAGCATTGGCACCTTGGTGCGTCCGATAACCGAGAGCTTCGAGTGGCATTGACACCTTAGTGTGTCGGATGTGCAGGAGCCTTGAGCCATTTGGTACGTCAGTGTGTTGGATGTGCGGGAGCCTCGAGCAGCATCAGCACCTTGGTGAGTCGGATGTGTGAGGGCCTCGAGTAGCATCGGTACCTTCATGCGTCAGACGTACGGGGGCTTCGAGCCGCATCAGCACCTTGGTGCCTCAGACGTGCGAGAGCCTCGAGCAGCATCGGCACCTTGGTGCGTCAGACGTACGGGAGCCTCGAGCCATTCGGCACCTTGGTGCGTCGGACGTGTGGGAGCCTCGATCCCTTCGGTACCTTGGTGCGTCAGATGTGCGAGAGCCTCGAGCAGCATCGGTATCTTGGTGCGTCGAATGTGCGGGAGCCTCGAGCCAGTCGTCACCTAGGTGCGTTGGATGTGTGGGAGCCTCTAGCCATTCAGCACCTCGGTGTAGGATGTGCAGGAGCCTCAACCAACACCGGTACCTTGGTGCATTGGATGTGCGAGAGCCTCGACCAGCATCGGCACCTTAGTGCCTCGGACGTGCGAGAGCCTCGAGCTATTCGGCACCTTGGTGATTCGGATGTGCGGGAGTCTCGAGCCATTTGGCACCTTGGTACGTCGGATGTGCGAGAGCCTCGAACAGCATCGGTACCTTGGTGCGTCAGATGTGCGGGAGCCTCGAGCCAGTCGGCACCTTGGTGCATAGGATGTGTAGGAGCCTCAACCAACATCGGCACCTTGGTGCGTCGGATGTGCGGGAGCCTTGAGCAGCATCGGTACCTTGGTGCCTCAGAAGTGCAAGAGCCTCGAGCCATTCGACACCTTGGTGCATCGGATGTGTGGGAGCTTCGAGCCATTTGGCACCTTGGTGCGTCAGATATGCGAGAGCCTCGAGCCGCATCGGCACCTTGGTGCGTCAGATGTGCGAGATCCTTGAGCCATTCGGCACCTTGGTACGTCAGATGTGCGAGAGCATCGAGCAGCATCGGCACCTTGGTGTGTCAGATGTGCGGGAGCGTCGAGCCAGTTGGTAGCTCAGTGCGTCGGATATGTGGGAGCCTCGAGCGAGTGGGTACCTTCGTGCATCGGATGTGCGGGAGCCTCGAGCCATTTGTCACCTTGGTGCGTCGATGTGCGGGTTCCTCGGGTCACACCGACTCCTTGGTGCATCGGATGTGTGGGAGCCTCGAGCAGTGTCGGCACATTGGTGTTGTGATGTACGGGGGGCTCGGGCAGCATTGGTACATTGATGCGTCGGATGTACGGGCTAAGGAAAAGTGTCACCGTTTCAGACACACGAATGTCACCTGGTAGCGCCAAAAGCAATGAAGATTATATGCTGGAACTGCCGTGGGGTTGGAAACCCTGCGACGGTTCATGATTTAAAGCAACTCCTCGTTGCAAATGATCCGGATATAATTTTCCTTTGTGGGACTAAGACAAATGCTAATCGCTTCTCTGCTATTCGTAGGAAGTGCAAAATGGAAGGATGTTTGGCAGTCAATGCTGATGGTAGAAGTGGGGTTTAGTAATGATGTGGAAAGTCAGCAATATTGTAGAGATCCAAACCTACTCCAGCAACCATATTGATACGTTGGTCAAGTTTGAGAATGAAGGGCCGATGAGGTTCACGGGTTTTTATGGTAACGCCGACCCCAACAAAAGACAAGACTCGTGGAATTTGTTAAGAAGTGTGGGCAAGTCGGTTAAGGAAAAGTGGATCATCAGGGGTGATTTTAATGCGATCCTTGATAATGCGGAAAAAGAAGGTGGGAGGAGAAAGCCAATTGCTCTTATGGAGGATTTTCGGGAGATTGTGGATGAGTTCTCGTTGGTGGATTTGAAGACCAACAATGGATAGTTTACGTAGGTTAATAACAGGGAGGGTAAAGTGATGGTTAAGGAGAGACTTGATCGTTTTCTATTGTCCGTAAATGACGTGAATAGCTTCCCCTTTTTGGGAACCAAAGTGCTCCGGCAATCTAGCTCGGATCATGATGTAATTATGTTGGATACCGAATGTAGAAGACCGTGAGAGAAAGCAAAAGACCCAAGACTTTATTTTAAATATGATGCGTGTTGGGCCAAAGAGGAAGGAGCAAAAAAGATTATTAAGGATGCGTGGCAAAAACGAACTCAGGATACTTTGGAAAAAATTGACTTAGTGGGCAAAGAGCTTGGAAGCTGGCAGTATAAGAAGTTTAAACAAATGCGAAATCAAATTGGAACCATGCAGGCGCGTATAAATAGAATGATTGATAGTCAGGGAAGTATTTACGATGGAAAAATGGTTAAAGTAATGAGGTTGAAGCTTGGTCACCTACTAAACAAAGAGGAGAAATACTGGGCACAACGATCGAGGGTCAAGTGGCTAAAGGAAGGTGATAGGAACATTCGGTTTTTCCATGTGAGAGCTACAAACAGAAGGAACAAAAACACCATGGCTTGACTTAAGGATATGAGTGGCTACTGGGGTGAGAACACAAAAGATATATGCAAGGCCATCAGGGAGTATTTTCAACACTTATTCAAGTCAAACTTAGATCCCAATACTGTGTTAAACCTTGATTATATTGAGAGATGTATTTCAGGGGAGACAAACGAAATACTGTTGAAGACTTTTACGGACAGCGAGATCAAGGAAGCCTTCGATCAAATGGATCCTAGGAAAGCCCCGGGAATTGACGGTTTGTCGAGGAATTTTTTTAAAGAAAATTGGGAAGTGGTTGGGGATGATATTATTAAAATGTGTCATGATATTCTTAGGGGTGATAAAAATGTGGAGTGTTTAAATGAGACTATAATTGTCTTAATCCCTAAAATTAAAGAGCCTGTGGACATGACTAATTTTAGGCCTATCAGCCTATGTAGGGTGGTGTATAAAATAGTTGCTAAAGTGCTCGCAAATCGGTTGAAGGAAACTCTCCCGTTATGTATTAGCCAAAATCAAAGTGCTTTCATTCCAGGGAGGATGATTCACGACAACATTTTAATTGCCCATGAGCTGGTCCACTATCTCCAAAGTGCAAAGAATGGGCCAAACAAAGGCTTCGTAATCAAGCTCGATATGAGCAAAGCGTACGATCGAGTGGAGTGGACATTCATTGAATAGGTGATGAAGAAAATGGGCTACGCAAATGAGTGGGTGACGAAAATTATGAAATGCGTCCGATCGGTTCGATATGTAGTAAAATGCAACTTTATCCTTTCTGAAACGATCATGCCGGAAAGAGGCCTTAGACAGGGAGATCCTCTCTCTCCTTATCTTTTTTTATTTTGCATGGAAGCATTTTCTAAATTGTTAATTCGTGCTCAAAATAATAACATGCTTAAGGGTATACGAGCTAGCATAAATAGACCTCGTATTAATCACCTTTTCTTTGCTGATGATGCGCTCTTCTTTATTCGGAATAAAGAAAGGGACGTCGAGGAAATTTTTAAAATTATGGCCATTTTTAACCATGATCCTGGCCAAGAGGTTAATAAGGAAAAATCTATGCTTATGTTTAGCCCTAAAACACCTGAGGCCCAAAGGCACCTTTTTAGCTCTATGCTTAGCATGCGTATTGTTGATAAACTTGATAATTATCTTGGGCTACCATTACCTATAAGTAGGAAAAAATCTCTTGCTTTTTCTAACATTATCAATCGCTGTACATGTAGAGTGAAGAGCTGGTCGAAACAACTACTTTCATACGGAGGGAAAGAAGTTTTCATCAAGGCGATTATTCAAGCCATGCCGACGTATGCTTTCTCTGTTTTCCTGGCCCCAAAAGGCATCATCGAGGAACTCCATGCTCAAATGAGACGGATGTGATGGAGTAACAAAGACAAAGCACATGGTTGGGCAATGATGGATTGGGAAAGACTGTGTTTTCCAAAGGGAATGGGAGGCATGGGGTTTCGGGACTTGCATCTATTCAACTTAGCTTTGCTGGGCAGACAAGTTTGGAGGCTTATGACCCAAATGGACACTTTATGTTTCAAAGTGTTAAGCGCGAAGTATTTCTCGGATGGGGATGTTTTCAATTATAAACAGAGTGATAAACCATCTCTCACGTGGTCGAGTATAGCTAAGGCGGTGGAAGTGATTAAGAATGGCTTCATATGGCAAGTTGGCGACGGTGAAACTATTGATATTAGAAAAGACCAATGGGGGGTTGAAGGAATCAATGGAGAATTGGCTTGTCAGTCACCCTTTACAAATGATGAGAGAAAAGTCAAGGACCTCTGGGACCACAACAACAAGCGGTGGAAGAATGAGAGACTCAATGAAATTTATGGAGAATATTTGGGGGACCGCATTTGTAAATTACCCATTTTCCATAATGAGTTTAAAGATACCAGAACCTGGAGTCAAAATCCGCATGGGGTCTATACAACCAAGTCAGCTTATTCTTGGCTGATCCTTAATAAAGCTGGTTTCGGTCCTCATAGGTTCTTTTGGCGCGCCATATGGAAACTTAAGATGCTGCCAAAAATTAAAGTTTTTAGCTGGAGGATAGGCCAAAATATCCTCCCAACCTTCGACAATATTGCCCGTATACGACAGGATTTCAACAATATCTGCCCGAAGTGCAATAGAAGAGAAGAGACGCTGATCCACGCAATGAAAAACTGCCCGAAGGCTCGTGAGATTCTTGCTGCTGGGGGTTTAAATAACAGGCTGCTTGAAGGAGACCACAAAAATTGTATTGACTGGCTTGAGGACGTGTTTAGAGAGCTCGACAGTAAAGCAGCAGCAGATTTTTTAACACTCCTATGGAATAATTGGAATGACAGAAATAACATGGTGTTCAAAGGGACTATGGACAACGCAACTAAGATTTGAGAAAGGGCGCAATCTTTGAGCAGTGATTTTAGAATTTTTAATCTGTCCAAGCCCTCGGTTTTTAACTCGTCTCAGGGCAATAAAGGCTGGGAAAAACCTCTAGTGGGTTACATTAAAGTAAACGTGGATGCTGCTGTGTTGAACGGATGCAGCGGCTTTGGTGCAATAGCAAGGGACCAGGATGGATTCGTCATTGGGGGTGGATACAAATTCGCTGAAAAGTCTATGGAGGTAATTTGGGCTGAACTGGAAGCGTTTAGAGAAGGGCTGAAGTTGGCAGCGCGGTTAAACGTGAATAATCTAATTGTGGAATCTGACAGTGCCAGGCTGGTAAATGCGATTAATAAAAGGGCGCAAGACATAACCATTTTAGGCCAGCGCATCAAAAAGGAGTGTATTGTTTTTAATTCTTTTATTTCAGTCCAAATTAATTGGATTAGACGCAGCAGCAACATTGTAGCAGATGAGCTTTGTAATTTAGCCATTAAAAATAAGGCTGATTTGTATTTTGACATGGATTATCCTTTAGAGATCCATGATTTTATTTTGAAAGATGCAATAAATTGAGTTTGACCCTCGGGGTTTTTTATCAAAAAAAAGAATGTCACCTGGTAGCATGAATGTCACCCGGTAGCGGTAGCGAGCGCGTGAATTTTGCTCCAAGATTCGGGCGATTTTCTTTCTTGGTTTTCGTTTGTGGGTCTGCCTTTATTCTTTTGAATAATATGGCAGTAAGGAGGGTGCTGAGTGTTACGCATTAATTGCGTGGTTTGTCTTCTTAGTTTTTTGGTTCTTTTGGTATTGAACAGTTCTGTTGAATTGATGCGACGGTTTCTGACGTATTTTCGCCGGACAAGACGTTTGGTGCAGGGCTACTCGTTCGATTTTACGGTGAATTTTGTCCGTTTCTTCAATTCGCTTTCGTTTTATTGATGTTTGCATGAAGATTGCCCTAAAGGCTACGTATGAAGAGTAAGTTTTATTGGGATATCACGCGGCTTGATGTGGGTCCCATGGCGGCCAGAAATTAGGTTCTCTTGACTTTTCTACGTCCAACCTTCTTTGTTTCTGCATGAATTAGGGGTTTTACAAAATTTACCATACTTTTGTTTTGTTCTCATGCATGTTTGGTATTGTTGTACGGTCTTGACACTGTGTTGATTCCGGTGGTTGGATGTTTCTTTTCTCGGCCCCGACGTGGTTTCCTTTTGGTTCTTGTTGGGAGTTCGCTTTCTTTGTTTTTCTTTGTTGTTTCATTTATCTGGATAGGTGTCCGTGTTCTTTACGTTTTTTACTTGTTGCATCTTGGTGAATAAATCCATTGTGGCAGATTTGTTTCCTCGTTGTTTTTCTTTAATAAGTTCTTGTAGGGTTTCGCAGTGCTTGCCTGGGTTTTAAGCTTGCAGATTATTTGTTGTGAATGCTTTTCTTTGATATCTAAGTTGTCTTTTGTTTTTATTGATATTAGCACTTAGGTTTTCCTGGGTTTTTGTTCGTGTGTTTTCAGTTTCATTTTCATGTTTTCTTCTTACTTTTGCTCTTCTTCGTGAAACGGGGTCGAGGGTTCTAATGGCGGATGAGTTTTCATAGAAAATTTAGGTTTTAGATCGGTTTTGGTTGAATCGCTACTGTGTTCGTGTATTCTTGTTGTGTCCCCTTTGCAGACTCCTTGTTCGGGGAAGTTGCCAGAGTCACGTCTGGTTCGGCTCGTGTTCTCCCCTAGTTATAGCCGCTATTCTTGAAGTGTTGAAGGAGTCAAAAGGCAAAAGCTTCATCACTGTCCTGACCAGGTTAGTGCCTGGAAGAACGAGATACATGGGTCGGGCACAAGAAAATGAAGTTTATGTGTTGGAATTGCCGTGGTCTGAGGAACCCCACGAAGATAAGGGAACTTAAGCAACTTCTCGCTGCAAACAACCCTGATCTTATCTTTCTGAGTGAGACTAAAATGAGTAGTAATGATTTTCGTAGGGTTCAAAGTAAATGCAGGATGCAAAATGGTTTAGTTATGAACTCTGAGGGACGGAGTGGGGGCCTCACGATGATGTGGAGAGATGAGACGTTTTTCTCGATTCAAATCTACTCCAAGCACCACGTTGACTCCATTGTTAAATTAAAGAACAACAAAAACATGCGAGTAACGGGTTTCTACGGGCATGCTAATCCGAACCTTCGAAGTGGCTCATGGGATATATTGCGTAGAGTTGGGGACTCGGTTAGGGAGGATTGGGTTGTTGGGGGAGACTTTAACGCAATCCTTAATGATGCTGAGAAAGAAGGTGGTCGAAGGGGAGTGAGAACGCAAATGAATGAATTTAAAACGGTTATGGATGACTTGGCTCTAGTAGACATCAAACCCGACAGCGGATGGTTTACTTAGGTTAATAATAGGAGTGGGGGTGGCTTGATAAAGGAAAGGATTGATAGATTCCTTAGCTCAGTTTCATTTGTTGAAAATTTCCCCTTTATAGCTACAAAAGTGGTGAGGCAAACTCAGTCAGATCATGATGCGATTCTTTTAGACTTATGGGGTCGTAAACCAAAAGAGTACCCTAATGACCATAGATTGAGCTTCAAATTCGATATGTGCTGGGCTGATGACAGGGAAGCAAAAAATATAATTGACAGCGCGTGGAACAGGGTTGATACAGAATACGGGGATAAGCTTGAAAGGATTAGGGTGGTTCTTGGTCCTTGGCAGCGTAAAAAATATGGGAAAATGAAGAGTGAAATGAGAAGACCGGAGAAAAACATCGACACGATAATTGACTCCATCAGTTGTGGGGACAGTGTGAAGACTTTAAAAGAAAATCGTAAAAGACTTGACTTTCTTTATGCTAAGAAAGCTACTGGGCCCAGAGGTCTCGAGCAAAATGGCTCAGGGAAGGGGATCGAAATACTAGGTATTTCCATGCTAAAGCAACTGGAAGGTTAAAGAAAAATAATATTGAAAAGCTTAAGGAAATGGAAGGAAATTGGGTGACAAATAGCAAGGATATCAGTCGAGTGGCTAAAGACTATTTTTTGAATTTGTTTCGGTCAAACAGTCAAAGGGTTAACTTGCAACAGATGGAATATATTAAGGAGTGTGTGACCAGGGAGACTAATGAGTGGCTTACTAGGGATTACACGGAGAATGAGGTCCTTCAGGTCATCAAACAGATGAATCCTAATAAAGCTCCTGGCATAGACGGCCTCTCGGGGAACTTCTTCAAACACCATTGGGAGATTGTCGGAAGGGACACTATTAAGTTCTGTTTGGATGTCCTGAATAGGAACACTAATATTTCTAATCTAAATGAAACTATGATTGTTTTAATTCCTAAAATCAGAAATCCATGTGAATTAACTAATTTCCGTCCTATCAGTTTGTGTAGGTTTGTTTACAAGATCATCTCAAAGGTTTATGCTAATCGTCTAAAGTGGTTCTTCCGAGCTGCATCAGTCAAAATCAAAGTGCATTTGTGGCGGGAAGGATGATACATGATAATATTCTGATTGCACACGAACTCCTTCATTACCTTCAAAGCTCTAAAAACGGACCAAACAAAGGGTTCGTTGTCAAGCTCGATATGAGCAAAGCGTACGATCGAGTGGAATGGGACTTTATTGAAACAATTATGACAAAGATGGGATTCGATGAGAATTGGATAGATAGAATTATGAATTGCGTTCGTTCGGTTACATATACAGTTGAATGTAATAATATTTTATTGGATATTATTATCCCTGAGAGGGGTCTCCGTCAAGGAGATCCCCTCTCTCCTTATCTATTCTTGTTCTGCATGGAAGCATTTTCGAGAATGCTTACCCAAGCTCAGGATAATAATATCTTAAGAGGCATCCGAGCCAGTATAAATGGTCCTAGGATAAATCATTTATTCTTTGCTGACGACGCGCTTCTTTTCGTGAGAAATAAAAAATGTGAAGTTGAAATGTCGATTAATTTGTTAAATAATTTCTCTAACATTTTAGGACAAGAGATAAACTTTGAAAATTCAATGATTCTATTTAGTCCCAACACTCCTGGAGCTCAATGAAACAATTTTAGTGAGCTTCTAGGCATGACAGTGGTGGAGAAGCTGAACAACTATCTTGGCCTCCCTATTCCAATTGGTAAGAAGAAAACAGTGGCTTTTAAAGATATTAATAGTAAATTGTCTTGCAGGATTAATAGTTGGACCAAGAGACTGCTATCCTTTGGTGGCAAAGAAATCTTCATCAAAGCGGTTTTACAATCTATACCAACGTATGCGCTGTCGGTTTTCTTAGCTCCCAAAGGAGTGATCGAGGATATTCAAACGAAGCTAAGCAAAACATGGTGGGCAGGAAAAGACAAAGGCAGATTCTGGACAATGGCTCCCTAGAAAACCCTACGTAAACTGAAGGGTATGGGAGGTCTCGGAATTAGAGATATCTTACTCTTTAACTTGGCTCTCTTAGGACGTCAAGTATGGAGGCTTATAAACAACAAAGATTCTCTCTGTTTTAAAGTTCTATCCTCGAAATATTTCCCTGATGGGAATATCTTCCAAGCCAAAAAAGTGGACAAAGCGTCTTTTACCTGGTCAAGCATTGCGACAGCAGCGGAAGCACTCAAAGAAGGATTTGGGTGGCAAGTGGGAAATGGAGAGAAGATAAACATTCGGACTGACAATTGGGGAATGGAAGTCCTGAATGGGGACACGATTAGAAGCAATATACTCAACCCAAATGAGACGAATGTGAAAGCTCTTTGGCACATGGATAGGAGAAGTTGGAATGCTGATAAAGTGGAAAAAGTGTATGGCCAAGACTGGGGTTCGAGGATCTGTAATGTTCCTATAGGGGATGCGGATCAGGATGATAAAATAATCTGGTTCACAATCCCCATGGATGCTTTACATCGAAGTCAGCATATTCATGGCTGCTTTTGAAAGAGATGGGGTATGGTCCACATAGATTTTATTGGAAAGCTCTTTGGAAGCTCGACACCCTACCAAAAATCCGTGTGTTCTCTTGGCGAGTGAGGCACGAGATACTTCCGATGAATGAAAAAGTCACTTCCATCAGACACGGCGTTGACAAGGGTTGCCCAAGGTGTGGAGTTGAGGCTGAAACTCTGTTACACGTGCTAAAAGAATGTCCAACGTCCCGTGCAGTTTTCTCTCTAGGAGGGTGGTCCGAGAGCATCACTTCAAAGAAATACGACCACTGTATCGATTGGCTAGAAGACATGATGCGGGTCGTTGACAAGAGAACCATGGCGGACCTTATGGTAATATTATGGAACTGCTGGAACAATCGAAACAATTACATATTCACGGGAAAAGAAGAGAAAGCTTCGATTATTTGGGATAGGGCTAGCACACTTAGCAAAGACTTCCGCATTTGTAATATGTTAAAAGAGCCTCTGCTCTCACCGAATATTGAGGTTAAGAAATGGGAAAAACCTCCTAAGGACTATGTAAAAATAAACTTCGATGCCACTGTAGGGGTCAACAGAACGGGCTACGGGGCGATCGTGAGGGACGACGATGGATTCATTTTAGGGGGGGTTTATTGAAACAAGCATGTCGGTGCAGGAAGCCGAATACCTGGCGTTCGAAAAGAGTATACAGATGGCAGGTCAACTGAATTTTAAAGGGAACGTGATTTTCGAAACAGACCATGCAGGCTTGGTCAACAAATTGAAAAATAATGCCATTGACATTACTATCACTGGCGCGCGCATCAAAAATTGTGTTTCAGCATTTAACAATTTTAATTCGGCCGAATTAATTTGGACCAAACGGTGTTGTAATCATGTAGCCCATTTACTTAGTAGAAAAATGTATAGTGAAGCCAAAACATGTCTTTTCGAGATGGATTATCCGTCAGAAATTCATGCAGCTGTAATTTGTGATGTTACGTAAATAAATCGAGTTGACCCTTGTGGTCGTTTTTTGTTCAAAAAAAAAGAATGTCACTTGGTAGCACATTGACTAAGTTTTTTTAGCTCTTTAGGGGGGAGGTGATATTGAGTGAGCGTAGGGGTTGTCCAGGGCACTGCCCACACCCATCTCATGCCCTGTAACGCCCCCACTGTAACACCCCAAACCCGGCCTAGACGTTACGACCAGATCTGGTGCGTCACACGATCCTAAAACTAAGTTTACGACCCTTTTAGTCTTGTTGTGTCTTAAGTGAGGTTTGAATCAAAAGAGTAAGTTTGTTAAAAAAAGTTTATTAATTCTTCAAGTTATCCATATTATTCACTCGTTGAGTTTTGAAAACGTTCTTAGATTTTGAAACCAGCGCAGCCTAAACTAGTGATTCTATAAAATGTAATTTAATCATCAACGGAAGATTAAACCAAATAAAAACTTAGATAGTGGCCTTATTACAAAATAAAACCCAAAAATAACATAATAATAAAATACTTAATCAAAATGAAAACCAGTTTTATTGCAGATGCCGTGGCCACTCCGAATCTCTCGCAGCTCCAAGCCCACTATGGTTGAGTGTTACCTGCAGAGATTAAATAAAAAGGGGGGTGAGTTTGACAACTCAGTGTGCAACATTATCTCAACCATAGGCCAAAACAGATCAAGCCTCAGAATCAGATTAGTTGGGCCTTGGCCCATTACAGAAATCAGGTTAAGCCCATAGGCCCATAACAGATACAGATCAGATATAATATGCAAACAGTAACCCAACCCAGATCCATCCATAACACCCCCGTACCAGCCTTACACCATGTGGGGAGACTACTCGACCCACCCAACCGCTACACACCACAGATAATTGCAGCTAGGCTGCCAGATATAATTTGCAGCGAGGCTGCCAGATATTGTGACGAGGTCACCAGATCAGATATTGTGGCGAGGCCACCAGATTGCAGCGAGGCTGCCAGATAATAATGTGACAAAGTCACCAGATTACAGCGAGGCTGCCAGATAATAATGTGACAAAGTCACCAGATTGCAGCGAGGCTGCCAGAACGCTTCCTCCGTCATAAACTCATACCCCATGTAACAGATGTAATCATACTAGCATGCAGCATATAGCATCTCATGCATCAGATATATTCATAATAAAGATTACACATGCATATACATAAAATAATACATTTCATACAGAATTGTCCCTAGGGGTATAATAGTCTTTTTACACTTAGGGGTATTTTGGTAATTTTTCATATTTAAGGGTATTTTAGTCCTTTTTCATATTTTCAGAGATTTTGTGCAAATCCAATAATTTATCAGCCCTCATATAACCACGGAAGTCCATTTAAGCCAAATTTCCAGTTTTGCCCTTTTTAGCCTAAAACCCCTAATGGGCCTTACTAAGTCCATTTCGTCTCCAGTCCGTTACGTCAAATTTTTAGGTTTAGTTTACCAACTTAACCATCTTTTTATTGTTCATGCTACCAGAAAGTCTTTAACGGTCATTTTCCAACCTGGGCTCGGAAGCCCATTGGGCCCACCTTGGCCCATCGAAGCCCAACTTACCAAAACGCTCGAAATTGCACCTTCTGCAATTTCGCCACCGTCAATTTCCAATGTGACCACAACAGAGTATTCGGCTACTCTTAGATCCCTCCAAGACTGATTTTCGGTCACTTTCGATCGGTCACTTTAGCACAGTTTTCGGTTATTACGGCCTTTAGCCATCCTAGTCTATGATGGAGATACGTTACACACCTGATACTGTTGAAACCGTTGAAGAAATCCACGTACGAAGAACCTACAATTGAACACTAACTTTCAGTCTAATTAATCGATAACCAAAGAGCTATAATCCCTTACCATAATCGGCCTAGATGGCCTAAGTCCTTAAAATCTCACCCTTTTTCGGTTATGGACTAAATCGCAACGTCCAACTACGTTGATCTTCATGATCCTTCGATGCTCGATACTCTCCTTGACTACGCTATTACACCATCAACAAAAGAAAGAGGCCAAAGAGCCTTTTAATTCAAACGACAATACCCCTAAGGGGTTCGGCTACTTGCCTTAATATCATGAAACCAACGCTATAAGGCTACGAAATACTTACCAAACCAAGTCCTCACCACCGCCGCTGCACTTGTAATAGTGAGAAAGAAAGAGTTGAGAGAGGAAAGGATTCGGCCAAACACAATGAGTTTCGATCAAAAAATAAGGTTCGGCAAAAAAGTAGGATGAGAAGAGATGATATATTTAATTGAAGAAAGTGGATTCGGCAAGTTGAATATTTTGGCTTCTTCTTGTAGTTGTCGACAAGGGTTTAGAGAAGAGAAACAAAGGGAGAATGGATTCGGCTGGCGGAAGAGTGGTACTAAGGGGTCGGTTCATGGTTTGAGAAGAAGAGAAGAAGAAGACAAATAGATGAGAATAGAAAAGAAAACAAAAAGGAAGTGCTTTCGTCGACTGCAGATTCGGCAACAAGGGGAAATAGGGTTCGGCTTCAAGGTTTAATGAGAAGAATGAAGTGACAACAAAAATTACCTAATAGGCTAAGCGTGATTGACAGAAAAGGAGAGCTTCCACACTTAAGGAAATCGGCACTAAATTATCAAAGAACAAAAGGAGCATTCGGCACTCTCTAGCACCTATTACCGAAAATGCAAATACAAAGTCCCCTAGCCAAATTCCACTTGCAAAGACCCAAAATCGGCCACCTTCTTTGAAATTCGAAACTCCTTGATTTACTCCTCAATATCCTCTCATGACCGATTCAAACACTCCCCAAACAGAGTTCAATTCGGCTTCAACCTCTTACCTGCTCAAGCTAAAAAATAAAACACTACCTTTGCCACCTCTGGCGCTTGAACCCCTGACCTCTAAGCTCCTTTAGGCGCCACCTTTTAAGGAGCCTAGTGGCGTCCCCCTTGCCACTTTGCCACTGATTCATTTGTGCTATATTTCGCACATAATTTTCTTAAGACCCTTACTTTCAATGGTCCCCTATCTCCTAAGTCAAAACACAAAATTTTGCCGAGCCTTTAACCAACACATGGGCCTTCCATAGGCCCATTATCATACTCCAAACATGCATTACACACCCAAATACGAACATTTAAACATTTTATCAGATAAGGATCAATCTAAGAAAAACCCGAAAATTAGGGCGTTACACCCACGCCCAAGACCGTCGCCGGAGTCGAGCTTGAGGTGTTACTGAACATAATTTTCCATTTTAAGAACTTTGAAACATTTAATTCTACATTCACAGCATACTGTCTACCTGCATTACGGTTACAAAAAAAATCATATCTCAAGTTACGAAACTCAAAATCAAGATCCGTAAATTTTTCCTGAAACTAGACTCATATATCTATACACTAATTTTTTTCTAGAATTTTTGGTCCAGCCAATTAGTACAGTTTATTAGTTAAAGTTACCCCTGTTTCAGGACTCGACTGCACTGACCTCTGCTTACTACGAACCATTTTTCTCTCTCTAAAAAATTCATATGACTATGCTGTTTATTTCTATTAAAACTAGACTCAATAAGGATTTTTAACATATAAAGCATACCTCCTAATTATTTTTTTACAATTTATGGTGAATTCCTAAAGTTGGAACAGGGGATCCAGAAATCGCTCTGGCCCTGTCTCACTAAAACCCAAATATCTCATCACATATAACTCTTTACCTGTTTTGCTTCTTCCATATGAAAGTAGACGCAATAAGCTTTAATTAAATATTTAATTCATAACCTAATTCGGTTTCTACTATTTTTAGTGATTTTTCAAACTCACGTCATTGTTACAGTAATGTTCTGTTTTATGGCACATTTCATCTTTTTATGAATTTTCATGAACTACATAACATATTAATCTCACATGGCATCCAACATTATCTAGGCTAGCCATTCCAATGACTAATCATTACCAAGCATTTTCTTAACCAAACCACAACCATATCATAAGATTATTTACACAAAATAAGAACATTGCTATACATGCCATACTTAAGTTATACAAGCCATTTTACCAAAAAGTCCTTCGGATAGTATGATCGAGCCTTCGACCTATCCCGATTCCTGAGCTGGCTTATCCAACACTACAATGAATGGAAAAGAGGGAGTAAGCATAAATGCTTAGTAAGTCCATATGCAAATAACAAGTAACATAACAAAGCAATTATACCAAACAACATTAGCATGTTATCACCAAGACATATTCCACATTTCTAGCCAATGTGTATCAAGTTTCAACCCGAGGGTTAAGAACATACCTGTCCAAAGTGTGCATTTCGTGACACTTACCAAAATATCATTTGCATCTCAAGCATTCTTCCATTTCGCTAAAATTTTACCCGTTGAACACATTGGAATATAACTCGGATACATGGATAATTTGCACATAAGTGCCACATATGTAATCAAGCGACCATGTAACCCGCCCATAAGCGAACTCGGACTCAACTCAACGAGCTCGGGCGTTTGCATCCATAAGTGAACTCGGACTCAACTCAACGAGTTCGGATGCCTAGTTACATCTCACGAACTCGGACTCAACTCAACGAGTTCGGACATTTGCATCCATAAGTGAACTCGGACTCAAATCAACGAGCTCGGATGCCCAACCATCCTAGTGACATGTCACTTGTATCCTAATCTATTCCCAAGGTTCAAACGAGATTTTCCTCAATCACATATTTCCCAGTCGTTCTCCTCGGAATATCGGAACCAATACGTTGCTTGCATCTCATACTTATCAATTTAATCACATACTTTTCATACCAATACATAATATTTCACAAAGCATAATATTCATAATAACAAGTATCATATCATATAAATATCATTAAATCACTTAAAATAGAAATTATGTTACATTACTTACACATGAACTTACCTCGGTACAAAATATAGCAATTTTGCAATTTAGTCCACAATCTTTTCTTTTCCTCGATCAAGGTTGATTCCACGTCTTTCTTAATCTAAAATAACACATTTAACTTATTTAATACTCACATTTATCAAAATAGTCCTAAATTCAAATTTTGGCAAAATTACAATTTTGCCCCTAAACTTTTACATATTTACACTTTTGCCCCAACGCTCGGAAATTAAATTTTGTTTCAAATTCTTATGTTTTAGGACATGCTGATCAGTTATTTGCTATTAGCAAGCTCAAATTCCTACTACAACACATACTTATGAACAATATGTACTTTTCCGATTAAGCCGTTTTGTTTGTTTTTACTTAAAATCGAGTAGCACAAGTTGTCTAACATAATTTAAAACCTCATATTCTATCATAAAACATCAAAATACACAAATTTCACCTATGGGTATTTTTCCAAATATGAACCCTAACTTAAATTATTGCTAACATAAGCTTTATCGAGTTACCGGGACTACGAAAACGTAAAGAACATTAAAAACGGGGCTTGGAATCACTTACTATGAAGCTTGGAAGCTTGAAACAAATCCTAGCTATGGAGAACCCTTGAAATTTCGTGGTAATGAAGAAGATGATCAATTTTGTATTATTTTTCCCTTTTTATTTCATGTTAATATCCAAATGACCAAAATGCCCCTCCTTACTAAACTTTCAAAAATTTCATCCATGTCCAAATTTTGTCCATGAACTTAAAATTGGCCAAATTACTATTTAAGACCTCCTAATTAATATTTCAAAGCAATTTCATACTAGAAACTTCTAGAATGCAAGTTTTGCAACTTATTCGATTTAGTCCCTAATTTTAAATTAAGCACTTTACGCATAAAATTTCTTCACGAAATTTCCACACAATCATGCAATCATATCATAAACCTCAAAATAATTATAAAATAATTATTTCTACCTTGGATTTGTGGTCACAAAACCACTATTCCGATTAGGCCCTAATTCGGGATATTACAACTCTCCCCCTTTAAGGATTTTCGTCCTCGAAAATTTTACCGGTAAATAGGTGTGGGTATTGATTTCTCATAGTTTCCTCAAGCTCCCATGTAGCCTCTTCTACTCCATGCTTTTGCCATAACACTTTCACAAGAGCAATACTTTTATTCCTTAGTTGTTTAACTTCTCGAGCTAAAATCTTCATCGGTTCTTCTTCATAGGTCATGTCTAGTTGTAGTTCAATTTCTGTCGGTGAAACCACATGTGAAGGGTTCGAACGATACCGACGTTACATAGACACATGGAACACATCATGAATCTTCTTCAATTCAGATGGCAATTCTAACCGATAAGCTACCGGTCTAACTCTTTCAATTATTTCATACGGCCCAATAAAATGTGGACTTAATTTGCCCTTCCGTCCAAATCTAAGAACTTTCTTCCACGGAGACACCTTTAAAAATACTTTATCACCAACTTGAAACTCAATTTCTTTTCGTTTCAAATCTCATATGATTTCTGTCTATCTGAAGCAGCTTTCAAACAATCTCGAATTACCTTCACTTTTTCTTCGGTTTCTTTTATTAGATCAACTCCATAGATCCGATTTTCCTTGAGTTCAATCCAATACAAAGGCGTTCGACACTTACGACCATACAATGCTTCATAAGGTGCCATCTTCAAGCTCGTCTGATAACTGTTATTGTAAGCAAATTCCACCAACGGTAGATATCTTTCCCAACTTCCTTGAAATTCTAATACACAACATCTGAGCATGTCTTCAAGAATTTGAATTACTCTCTCTGATTGCCCATCAGTTTGTGGATGAAAAACAGTACTGAAATTCAACTTCGTACCTAATGCCTGTTGTAACTTTTGCCAAAACCGTGAGGTAAATCTCGGATCTCTATCCGAAATGATTGACAATGGTATTCCATGTAGTCTAACAATTTCTCTGACATACAGTTCAGCTAACTTGTTAAGAGAATAATCTGTATGTACCGGAATAAAATGAGCTGACTTAGTTAATCTGTCAACTATTACCCAGATGGCATCTTTCTTTCCTGGAGTCAATGGCAACCCTGAAACAAAATCTGAGGTTTCGTGACCACAAATCTGAGGTAGAAATAATTATTTTATAATTATTTTGATGTTTATGATATGATTTTATGATGGTGTGAAAATTTCGTGAAGGAATTCTAAGCGTAAAGTGCTTAATTTGAAATTAGGGACTAAATCGAATAAGTTGCAAAACTTGCATTCTAGAAGTTTCTAGTATGAAATTGCTTCGGAATATTAATTAGGAGGTCTTAAATAGCAATTTGACCAATTTTAAGTTCATGGACCAAATTTGGACATGGATGGAATTTTTGAATGTTTAGTAAGGAGGGGCATTTTGGTCATTTGGATATTAACATGAAATAAAAAGGGAAAAATAACACAAAATTGGTCATCTTCTTCATTACCACGAAATTTCAAGGGTTCTCCATAGCTAGGGTTTGTTTCAAGCTTCCAAGCTTCATAGTAAGTGATTCCAAGCCCCGTTTTTAATGTTCTTTACGTTTTCGTAGTCCCGGTAACTCGATAAAGCTTATGTTAGCAATAATTTAAGTTAGGGTTCATATTTGGAAAAATACCCATAGGTGAAATTTGTGTATTTTGATGTTTTATGATAGAATATGAGGTTTTAAATTATGTTAGACAACTTGTGCTACTCGATTTTAAGTAAAAACGAGTAAAAAAGCTTAATCGGTAAAATTACATATTGTTCATAAGTATGTGTTTTCGTGAGAATTTGAGCTTGCTAATGGTAAATAAATGATCAGCAAATTTGTGATAAAATTTAATTTCCGAACTTTGGGGCAAAAGTGTAAATATGCAAAAGTTTAGGGGCAAAATTGTAATTTTGTCAAAATTTGAATTTAGGACTATTTTGATAATGAGAGTATTAAATAAGCTAAATTTGTTATTTTAGATTAAGAAAGACGTGGAATCAACCTTGATCGAGGAAAAGAAAAGATTTTGGACTAAATTGCAAAATTGCTATATTTTGTACCGAGGTAAGTTCATGTGTAAATAATGTAACATAATTGCTATTTTAAGTGATTTAATGCTATTTATATGATATGATACTTGTTATTATGAATATTATGCTTTGTGAAATATTATGTATTGGTATGAAAAGTATGTGATTAAATTGATAAGTATGAGATGCAAGCAACGTATTGGTTCCAATATTCCGAGGAGAACGACTGGGAAATGTGTGACTGAGGAAAATCCCGTTTGAACCTTGGGAATAGATTAGGATACAAGTGACATGTCACTAGGATGGTTGGGCATCCGAGCTCGTTGAGTTGAGTCCGAGTTCACTTATGGATGTAAATGTCCGAACTCGTTGAGTTGAGTCCGAGTTCGTGAGATGTAACTAGGCATCCGAGCTCGTTGAGTTGAGTCCGAGTTCACTTATGGATGCGAACGCCCGAGCTCGTTGAGTTGAGTCCGAGTTCGCTTATGGGCGGGTTACATGATTGATTGATTACATATGTGGCACTTATGTGCAAATGAACCGTGTATCCGAGTTATATTCCGATGTGTTCAACGGGTAAAATTCTAGCGGAATGGAAGAATACTCAAGATGAAAATGATATTTTGGTAAGTGTTGTAAAATGGACAATTTGGACAGGTATGTACTTAACCCTCGGGTTGAAACTTGATATAATAGAAATAAGGTGGTAAGATGATACACGATAGCTAGAAATGTGGTTTGTATCTTGGTGATATCATGCTATTGTTGTTGATATAATTGCTTTGTTATGTTACTTGTTATTTGCATGTGAACTTACTAAGCATTTATGCTTACTCCCTCCTTTTCATTCATTGTAGTTTTTAGCGAGCCAACTTGGATATCGGGAAGGTCGAAGAAACGCTCACACTATCCGAGGAAGAATTGGTATATTGGTTTGTATGTTTTGATGTATGGCATGTATAGCAATATACTTGTTTTGTGTAAATAATCTTGTGATATGGTTGTGGTTTGGTTGAGAAAATGCTTGATAATGATTAGTAATTGGTATGGCTAGCCTAGATAATGTTGGATGCCTTGTGAGTTTAATATGTTATATAGTTCATGAGAATTCATAAAAAGATGAAACTTGCCATAAAACAGAACACTACAGCAACAACGATGTGAGTTTGAAAAATCACCAAAAATAGTAGAAAACGAATTAGGTGAAGAATTAACTATGAAATTGAATCTTATTGTGTCTACTTTCAAATGGAAAAAGCGAAATAGGTAAAGGAGTTATATGTTATAAGATATTTGAGTTTTAGTGAAACAGGGCTAGAGCAATTTCTGGATCCCCTGTTCCAACTTTGAAAATTCACTCTAAATTGAAAAAAAATAATTAGGAGGTGTAATTTATATGCTCATAATCCTTATTGAATCTAATTTTAATAGAAATAAACGTATAGTTATATGAATTTTGTACATGGAGAGAAGTGGTTCGTAGTAAGTAGAGGTCAGTGCAGTCAAGTCCTGAAACAGGGGTAAATTTAACTAATAAACTGTACTAATTGGCCCAACCAAAAATTTTAGAAAAAAATTAGTAGATAGATATGTGAGTCTAGATTCAGAGAAAATTTACAGATCTTGATTTCAAGTTTCGTAACTCGAGATATGATTTTTTTAGCGACCATGATGTAGAAAAACTGCTTATTCTGAAAGTCAAAATAAATGATGTAAAGTTGTTTAAATGATAAATTATGTTCGGTAACACCTCAAGCTCGACTCCGGCGACAGTCTCGGGCATGGGGGTGTTACAATTCAAGTCTTGGTCACCCACTCTACCATCTTTTTATTTTGGTATTTTCGAAAATTACTTACTTGGCGCAGTGGCATGTATAGTCTAAGATCTTTTAACGGAATAGAGCTTCATTTTGATTTGTAAAAATGTATAGCCATGCGAAAATGGCTGTCGCGTCACCTTGTGTATTTTATTAGTTAATAGGAGTAAGTTTTGATAATTTTTGTGAATGTTCTAAATGTTTAGGTTTGTGAACGTATCAATGCACTTATTAAATGAAATGAACACTGTTCGATTAAGCATAAACCATAAACTAAATGAATAGTAATCGTCCCATAACTTGTCTAATTGATTCAAATATGCAATTGTTATGCATGCTTACATGATTAGGTTAATGAGCGATGAAATCTGATTGAACCGATGATTGTACTTATGTGTATATTTATATATATATTTTTTATATACCTTTAATTATGATTTCTATAAATAGAGTTGTTAGAAACAAAGTAAATACCGAGTAATATCTCCTAACCCTCCCGAGACGGGTAAGGGTCCAGAGGTGTTACAGCCTCGAGCCGCATCGGTACCTTGGTGCGTCGGATGTGCTGGTGCCTCGAGCTATTCGGGACCTTGGTGCATCGGATGTGCGAGAGCCTCGAGCAACATCGGCACCTTGGTGCGTCGGATGTGCGGGAGACTCGAGCAGCATCGGGACCTTGGTGCGTTAGATGTCCGGGAGCCTCGAGCCATTCTGCCCCTTAGGGCCTCGGATGTGCGAGAGACTCGACCAACATCGGCTCGTTGGTGGGTCAGATGTGCTGGAGCCTCGAGCCATTCGGTACGTTGGTGCATTAGATGTGCGGGAGCCTCGAGCAGCATCGACACCTTGAGGCCTCATATGTGCGGGAGCCTCGAGCAGCATCGGTACCTTGGTGCCTCGGATGTGCAGGCTAGAGAAAAGTGTCCCCGTCTCAGACATGTGAATGTCGCCTGGTAGCAACCTGATAGCAGTAGCAAGTGCGCGTTTTGTGATTTTCTCTAGGATTTGGACGAATTTCTTTCTTGATTTTCATTTGTGTGTCTGCCTTATTCCTTTGAATATTATGGCAGTAAGGAGGGTTCTGAGTGTGTTGCCTTGATTTGTGGCTAGTTTCCTTAGCCTTTGTGGTTCTTTCGGTGGTTGTTTCATAGCTATTGAATTGATGCGACAATTTCTGACACTGAATTTCGCCGGACAAGACGTTCTTCGTGCAGAGCTACTCGTTTCGGTTCTTGCGGTGATTTTCGTCCGTTCTTCAATTTTCTTTTCAAATTGGTGGATATTTTTTTGCATGAAGATTGCCTTTAAGGCTACGTACGAATTGCATGGATTCAATTGGGGTTTCACGCTGGAATGTTGTGGGACCCACGGTGGCCAGAAATTTAGTATCGTCTTGACTTTTTACGTCAAACCTTCGACGTTTTGGCATGAATTAGGGGTTTTATTATATTTTTCTTTTGTTTTTCTGCGTGTTCTCATGCATGTTTGTTTTTGTTGCACCTTCTTGGTCTTGTGTTCTTTCCGGTGGTTAGTTGTTTTTGTTCTTGCCTCTGACGTGGTTTTGCTTGGCTTCTTGTTGCGAGTTCTTCTTCTTTTTTACTTTCTTTGTTGTTGTCTCTCATTCTGGGTAGATGTCCGAGTTTTTATGTTTTTGCATGTTTACCTTTTGATCGCATGATTCTTTTATGGTAGACTTGTTTATTTATTGACCTTTCATCAATATGTTCTCGTAGGGTTTCGTCGCGATACAGGGTTTTAAAGAATACATTCAATAAGTTTTAATCGTTTTCCTTTGTTTTTATAAGTTTTTATTCTATTTTTTATTGTTAGCAATAGTTAGGTATCCTTGGGTTTTTTATTTTTGTGTTCTTCTACATCTCCTTCGTGTTTTTTTCTTTATTGTTCTCCTCTTCTTGTCATGAGGTTGGGGGTTTTAATGGTTTGATGAGTTTTCTTTAAAAAATTGGATTTTGGCTCGGTTCTTTGGGATTGCTTTTGTGTTCATTTCTTCTCGCTGTGTTTCTATTGCAGACTCCTTGTTCGAGGAAGTTGCCAGTGTCCCGTTTGGCTTGTATCTGGAAGAAAAAAGAGTCGTGGGTCGTGTATAACAAATGAAATTTATGTGTTGGAATTGCCGCGGTCTGGGGAACCCTACGAAAATAAGGAAGCTTAAGCAACTTTTCGCTGCTAATAACCCTAATATTATTTTTCTTAGTGAGACTAAAATGAGTAGTTTTGATTTTCGTAGGGTTCAAAGTAAATGCAGGTTGCAAAATGGTTTAGTTGTTAATTCTGAGGGCCGGAGTGGGGGTCTTGCACTGATGTGGAGGGAATAGACAAATGTCTCCATTCAAAGTTACTCCAAGCACCACGTTGATTCCATTGTTAAACTGAAGAACAAAAAAAACGTACATGTCACGGGTTTCTATGGACATGCTAACCCAAACCTTAGAAGTAATTCATAGAATATATTGCGTAAAATTGGGGATTCGGTTAGGGAGGATTGGGTTGTTGGGGGAGATTTTAACGCAATTCTTAATGATGTTAAGAAAGAAGGTGGTCGAAGGGGGGTGAGGACACAAATGAATGACTTCAAAGAGGTCATAGATGACTTGGCTCTAGTTGACATCAAACCCGATAGTGGATGGTTTACTTGGGTTAATAATAGGAGTGGAGGAGGCTTGATAAAGGAAAGGATTGATAGATTCCTTAGTTCGGTTTTCATTGGTTGAAAATTTCCCCTTTATTGCTACAAAAGTGGTGAGGCAAACTCAATCCGATCATAATGTGATTCTTTTAGACTTATGGGGTCGTAAGCCAAAAGATTACCCTAATGATCATAGATTGTGCTTCAAATTCGATATGTGTTGGGCTGATGACAGGAAAGCAAAAAATATAATTGGTAGTGCGTGGAACAGGGCCGATACAGAATATAGTGACAAGCTTGAAAGGATTAAGTTGGTTCTCGGTCCATGGCAACGTAAGAAATATGGGAAAATGAAAAGTGAAATGCGAAGATTGGAGAAAAGCATCGACTCAATAATTGATTCTACCAGTAGAGGGGATAATGTGAAGACTTTAAAGGAAAACTGCAAAAGACTTGACTTTCTCTATGCTTGTAACACCCCTATCTCGTAACTGTCGCGGGAATAAGATGAGGCGTTACCAGAAATTAGGAAAGCAAATCAGAACAGTAAAATTTTGAACATTTCTTGAATACAAGATCCTTTATTTATAAAAAATACTATACACAAACAAAGATCGAATTTGAAACTTATAAAAGTAAACTTCCAAAAGATGCCATATTCGCATGGCTTATATACAATAGTCAAAATATCATCCTACTTATAGTCTATCCTATACATGCCATAAATAAGTCCAAATCATATGGTTACCACAATAGTAGATAGTGTGACGAAATGCTGACGATCCCTGAGCTGGTAGTAAGAATCAACGATCTATAAAACAGAGAAACATAACATACAAAGTAAGCTTTCATAAGCTTAGTAAGTCTTAAGTAAAGTAACTAACTATGCTAAATTAAGTACATTTATCTCATATACAATATCTAAGTGAAATCTCATTTGACCGAATAAGCCTACCCTTAATTTACACATAGTTTAATTGACATTTCTTTGACCTTGAGTTTGATATCAAAAAATGTTTTCATCCAATACCAATTAGTAGTCATTCCTTCTATTTGATGAAGTCAATCTAGAGCTCCATAATGATCTATAATTTCAATAATCACATCACATAGCTACCTCATATACTTTCATGATAATGTCTAAAATGGCCGAATATTCACAAGCACACAATGCACACTTAGCATACAATTTCAATTAACCTCAAATTGTTATTTCATAGGAAAATTCAATATCTGCACATAATTTCACACGTTGGCCAAATATGTCATAATCAAATAGATGATCTTAATACACGTTCACTTATATATATATATATTGACATCTCATTTACTTAAGATTTGGTGTCATACAATCGCATCATCATATACCGCAAAATCATTCATTAATTCAACTCAATGGAGTTAATTTAAGGTACTATATCATCATTTAATTTCAATGACTGAAAACACATATGCATAGAACTTATGCCTTCTAGCATATAATTTTGCAAGTGCTGGATATATATATATAATCACTCATGTGCAATAATAGTAGGTCATTTAATTACTTCCAAATTTATATAAACAAGAACACTTCAAGATCTCAATGTCAATAATTATTTGCTCAAATTGAGCTGTGATACAATACCATTTCTACCTTTAAATCATACCTTCTCATTTCGTAACCACATACCTAATTGGTATACTTCTAAGAATAGTTTCACATGACTCAATGTTCACAATTGAATATAATTAAAATCCATTTCGAGTCATTCTCACATCAAAAGGTAAATATCACATACCTGAGTCACTTATTGTGTAATATGAGTTCAATTTGTCCTCTTAGCATAGGATCTCGTGGTCATATACTTTTAGTAAATTCACCGATACATGGCCTGCTAGGTATAAAACCCGAATTCAATCACCAACACGAAGTCTGCAGGACTTTTACCCCGAACATATCACCGGCACGAAGCCTGCGGGACTTTAAGCCCGGATATATTCCAGCACGAAGCCTGCGGGACTTTAAGCCCGGATATATTACCAGCACGAAGCCTGCGGGACTTTAAGCCCGAATATATTACCGATCACTTCATATACTTTTAGTATTTACATAACACAAACACATTAACAAGGTGATGCCTTCAATTAATCCTATTCAAAAATCACATAATTTGCTTTCATTCTATATTAACCAATAGGCCATTCAACCTTCTCATTAGTTATACGACCTCACTATGAATATATATATATATATATATATATATAACTTGCACACATTTAACATTAGCAATTTTGGCCTCACCACATATACATATCTTTGTTCAAAGGTTATCAACGTTACAAAACACATATCTTGGCACACCAATTGTATCATAACAAAATTCGACTAGGTATGCTAGTTATATACGGCTTCTAGCCTCATTTCAATATGGAATCGATACTTGATTACAAATATTTAATCAAACGTGTTCTTAGTTACAATTATTCAACTGTTAAGCATACAAAATTAATAAAGTTCAAACACGCAAGAACTTACCTTGGTTACATTCAAACCACTACGAGTCGGTTATTCAGTTACTTTAGCTTTCCCTTTCTCCTCGTTTAGCTTTCTATGCTCCTGAACTTAATTAAACAAATTGATTCTTTTAATCAATAATTTAGGTACTCACAATTCACTACTTAAACATCATATTCGGCTATACCCTCATTTATTCAAGGCATGGAGTAAGTGTTTACTTAAGGATATAATTACATATTCACAATTTCGATTCATTCACAGTCATTTCAATATACATTTGCTAAGCTAATATTCACTTATTTAATCAACAAATATACGACCAATTGCTTAAGTCCATAATCAGCAATCATTGACACAAAAACACACTAGTCGAATATACATATGTTTATATCGAAGTATTATTCACAATTAAAATCACATTATCCATGCTAACAGCCGATCCTTTAAACATTGGTTTATGAATACTTATGTATTAATTATTAATACCATATGGTTACACTTTACTTATGACCAAATATACTTCACCATTATTCACAAATTCAACTAACATCATATATATATATCACATAGCCGGATGTACATATAACCCTTAGGAAAAATTGCAAAATTTATAATTTAATAAAATTTACATATATAATTTGACCAATAATCCATTAAATAAATATTTGCAAAAATTCCTTATCATATTAGTACAATCGGCACTTCCCTTTTAATTAACACCATCTCAAATATTTACTTATTCAAGACTACATTCATATTATTAGTTAACTTCTCTACCAATTAGTCATAAAGGAATTTAACCCAAATACTCTCAAGTGTATAAGCATATACATCAAAATGACACTTTATAAACATGTTATGAATGTAACCGAATGCACATATGTGTATACCAAAATACCATATACTTTAAAATCAATCTATCCATGCATAAAGCTGAACCATCAAGGTCAATTATCATTACACATTCAATTAAAACATCCTTAAACCAATCACCACATTTGACAACTTCATATCCTTATAACACATTAGCCGATTGTTCTTTATCAACTAAACCACACATACTTCTCAATTATAGCATCAAAAACCAAATCTTTAAACAAATCATCATGACCGAATATTTAATTTGTCACAAAACACAACCCTTACTCAAGTTATCAACCAAGATCACGTTTAGCAGTATACATGCAGTTTCTAAAAGAATTAGACATTTATTTCTAGCATAAAGCCTAACTCCATTCCATACTACTCTTGTTAATTGCCGTTAACCATCACTTTCTTTATCAATTGTCACATTCGGCAACCATGTGAATATATATATTAACATCAACTCACTTCCCAAATTTAACAATTTTATGATTAATTTAAACAAAAGGAATTTTTTCCCATCACATACTCGATCCAATTTCACCATTTAACTAATAAAC
The DNA here is from genome assembly GCA_020496765.1 of Gossypium stocksii. Lineage (NCBI taxonomy): Eukaryota > Viridiplantae > Streptophyta > Magnoliopsida > Malvales > Malvaceae > Gossypium > Gossypium stocksii. The sequence goes on from CM035628.1 coordinate 78,401,460, forward strand.
TTATAATCACTTATAATTTAATATCATAGAGTCTAACAAACACTCCTTAATCAACTTCTATTATCAACTATCAAATTTAAACACATAAAACCTCCCAAAACCGAATGCTTGATTTTATTTCCCTAATCTACATTCGGCAATTACACATACTTATGCAATTAACTTTAGCATTCAAATCTAACAGTTAACAAGCTCAAATATCGCCTCCTCACATAAGATTTCAACACGGCCAAATGCACCAAAATAAACCAAACTCCAAATTTTAACATGGGCTATGTAGGGGACTAAGTAACTATCTTAATTTTCACAAGAATTTGAAGAAAACACATGGAACATACCTTAAATCATGTTATGTAGTGACCGAATATGCTTGAGCTATTTTCTTCTCTTTAGAATCGGCTATGAAGAACAAAAATGGACAAAACATTGTTCTTTTTCCCCCAAATAGCTATTTTATTTTATTTTGTTTATAAAATAAAGCCATATGACAAAAAAAAATGCTAATTTAAAATACATATATTATTCATCATCATCATTATGGCTGGCCACTACCTTTCAAAATGGGGTATTTGACATGCAAGTCCCCATTTTGAAAACCATGCATTAATTGGCCTTATAAATTGATTCATCACATTTTCCATGTTTCTCACATAAGCCCTTTTGATTAAATTCACACTCAAATGACAAAAATCAAAGCATCAAAATTTCACACATGCATTTTCACACATAATAAACATGAAATTTAACATTTAATTGTTTTTTTGCTACTCGGTTTAGTGGTCTCGAAATCACTTCCCGACTAGGGTCAAATTCGGGCTGTCACAATGCTAAGGAAGAAAGCTATTGGGCTTAAAGGTCTCAAGAAAAATGGCTCAGGGAGGGGGATCGAAATACCAAGTATTTCCATCCTAAAGCTACTGGGCGGTTAAGGAAGAATAATATTGACAAGCTTAAAGATATGGAAGGAAATTGGGTGACAAACAGTAAGGATATCAGTCTAGTGGCTAGAAACTACTTTTTAAATTTATTTCGGTCAAACGGTCAAAGGGTAAATATGCAAGAGATGGGGTATATTCAGGAGTGTGTGACTAGGGAAACTAATGAATGGCTTACTAGAGATTACACGGAGGATGAGGTCCTTCAGGCCATTAAACAGATGGATCCTAATAAAGCTCCTGGCATTGACGGCCTCTCGGGGAATTTCTTCAAACATCATTGGGAGATTGTCAGAAGGGACACTATTAAGTTCTACTTAGATGTTCAAAATAGGAGCACTAAATTTCTAACCTTAATGAAACATTGATAATTTTAATTCCTAAAACTAGAGATTCATGTGAATTAACTAATGTTCGTCCTATCATTTTATGTAGGTTTGTCTACAAGATTATCTCAAAGGTTTATGCTAATCGGCTAAAAGTTGTTCTTCCAAGCTGCATCAGTCAAAATCAAAGCGCTTTTGTACCGGGGAGGATGATACATGATAATATTCTGATTGTACACGAGCTCCTTCATTATCTCCAAAGCTCTAAAAATGGACCTAACAAAGGGTTTGTCGTTAAGCTCGATATGAGCAAAGCGTACGATTGCGTGGAGTGGAACTTTATTGAAACAATTTTGACGAAGATAGGATTTGACGTGAAATGAATTGACAAAATTATGAATTACGTTTGTTCGGTTAAATATATGGTCAATTTATCCGAAATTATTATTCCTGAGAGAGGTCTCCGTCAAGGGGATCCCCTCTCTCCTTATCTTTTCTTATTTTGCATGAAAGCATTTTCAAGAATGCTTATCCAAGCTCAGGATAATAATACTTTATGTGGCATCCAGGCTAGTATAAATGGTCCAAGGATAAATCACTTATTCTTTGCTGACGATGCGCTGCTCTTCGTGAGAAATAAAAAAAGTGATGTTGATTTGTTGGTCAATATGCTTACTGCTTTTTCTAACGTTTCAGGACAAAAGATTAATTTTGAAAAGTCCATGGTCCTCTTTTCTCCCAATACTTCTAGAGCTCAAAAAATTACTTTTAGCAATCTGTTAGGCATGACGGTGGTGGAGAACCTGAATAATTACCTTAGCCTCCTCATTTCAATCGGTAAGAAGAAAACAGCGGTATTCAAAGATATTAACGATAGATTGTCTTGCAGGATTAATAGCTGGACCAAGAGGCTGCTCTCTTTTGGAGGCAAAGAAGTCTTCATCAAAGCAGTTCTACAATCTATACCAATGTATGCGTTTTTGATCTTCTTAGCGCCTAAAGGAATGTTAGAGGATATTCAAGCTAAACTAAGCAAAACGTAGTGGGCGGGCAAAGATAAAGGCAGATTTTGGACAATGATCCCCTGGAAGACTATGTGTAAACTGAAAGGCATGGGAGGTCTTGGAGTTAGAGATGTTCAATTATTCAATTTGGCTTTATTAGGACGTCAAGTATGGAGGCTTATAAACAAAAAAGATTCGCTCTGTTTTAAAGTGCTGTCTTCTAAATATTTCCCTGATGGTAATATTTTCAAAGCTAAAAAAGTGGACAAAGTGTCCTTTACCTAGTCAAGTATTGCGGCAGCGGCAGAAGTTCTGAAAGATGGCTTCAGGTGGCAGGTTGGGAATGGAGACATGATTAATATCTGGACCGATAACTGAGGAATGGAAGGCCTAAATGGGGATGTCATTCGAAGAGAGTGTCTCAAATCAAATGAGACGAGCGTGAAAGACTTTTGGTTTACGGATAAGAGAAGCTAGAATGTTAATAAAGTTAAAAAAGTGTTTGGACAGGATTGGGGTGACAAGATTTGCGATGTGCCAATCGGAGACAAGGGACAAGGAGATAAAATGATTTGGTTTCACAACCCTCATGGGTGCTTCACTATTAAGTTTGCTTACTCATGGCTGATCCTGAAAGAAATGGGGTATGGTCCACATAAAATTTTTTGGAAAGCTCTCTAGAAACTTGATACATTACCTAAAATCCGGGTGTTCACTTGGCGAGTGGGGCACGAGATTCTTCCGACAAATGTTAAAATTGCCTCTATTAGACATGGTTTTGATAAAGGATGCCAAAGGTGCGGAGCTGAAGCTGAAACCCCGATACATGCTCTAAAAGATTATCCAACATCCTGTAAGGTTCTTTCCTTAGGAGGGTTGTCCGAGAGCACAGTTTTGAAGCAATATGACCACTGCATCGATTGGCTTGAAGATATGATGCGTGTCTTAGACAAGAAAGCCATGGCTGACCTTATGGTGTTATTATGGAACAATTTGAACAATAAAAATAACTTTATATTCAGGGGAAAAAAAGAGGAGGCTATGGTCATTTGGAAGAGGGCTAAAACTCTAAGCGAAGATTTCTGGATTTGCAACCTGCTAAAGAAACCACTGCTATCTCCAAACATTGAAGTTAAAAAATGGGAAAAAACCTCTGAAGGGTTTTGTTAAAGTCAACTTCGACGCCACTGTGGGAAACAACAACATGGGGTACAGGGCGATAGTGAGGGACGATGATGGCTTTGTATTGGGCGGTGGGGGGCTTTATTGAAACTCGTTTGTCGGTGTATGAAGCCAAATGTGTGGCGTTTGAAAAAAGTATACAGCTGGCGATCCAGTTGAAAATTAAGGGGAACGTGCTTTTTGAAACTGACCATGCGGCTTTGGTCAACAAATTGAAGAACAATTGAACGAATATTACAATTGTTGGCGCGCACATCAAAAAATGTTTAGCTGAGGTTAAATGCTTTAATTCTACCGATTTAATTTGGACAAATAGGACTTGTAATTCAGTAGCAGATTTAATTTGTACTAAAATGTATATTGAGAAAAAAATGTGGCTTTTTGAAATGGATTATCCAAAGGAAATCCATGATGCTGTAATTCACGATGTTACTTAATAAAATTTGAGGTGACCTTTATGGTCGTTTTTTCTTCAAAAAAAAGAATGTCACTTGGTAGCACATTGACCAAGTTTTTTTAGCTTTTTAGTTGGGAGGTGATATTGAGCGAGCGTAGGGGTCGTCCAGGGCACTGCCCACACCCATCTCATGTCACGACGTCGGTGCCCCCCACCACTGGTTAGGTTCCGGACGGTGCTCCAACGATCCATCCCTGTGATTGTCCGGCGAGCCGTTCTGAAAGTGCTCCGGCAAGACATACTGGAATATAGAAAACGGTACAACGAGTCATCCCAGTCCCTCCCACTTTAGAACAAGAGCCTCCGGCACCTAGGGGCCTTAGTTGTGCTGGAGAATCGGGCACCATCAGTTCCTTGGTGCTTGGATGCAAGGTAGCCTTGGACACCATCGGCCGCTTGGGGCATTGGATGTGCAGGAGCCTCGATTAGAATCGGCACCTTAGTGCGTCGGAGGTGCGGGGGCCTCGAGCCGCAACGGCACCTTGGTGCATCGGATGTACAGGAGCCTTGAGCCATTCGGTACCTTGGTGCCTCGGACGTACGAGAGCCTCGAGCAGCATCGGCACCTTGGTGCCTCAGACGTGCGAGAGCCTCAAGCTGTATCGGCACCTTGGTGCGTCAAATGAGCAGGAGCCTCGAGCCATTTAGCATCTTGGTGCATCGGATATGCGAGAGCCTCCAGCAGCATCGACACCTTGGTGCGTCAGATGTACGGGAGCCTCAAGCCAGTCAGCACCTCGGTGCGTCATATGTGAGGGAGCCTCAAGCCATTCGGCACCTCGGTGCGTAGGATGTGCGAGAGCCTCGACCAACATCAGCACCTTGGTGCATCCTATGTGCAGGTGCCTCGAGCAGCATCGGTACCTTGGTTCCTCAGACGTGCGAGAGCTTCGAGCCATTCGACACCTTGGTAAGTCAGATGTGCGGGAGGCTCGAGCCATTCGACACCTCGGTGCATCAGACGTGCGAAAGCCTCAAGCAGCATCAGCAGCTTGGTGCCTCGGACGTGCGGGGGCCTCGAGCTACATCGGTACCTTGGTGCATTGGATGTGCGAGAGCCTCGAGCCATTCGGCACCTTGGTGTGTGGGATGTGCGGGAACATCGACCCGCATCAGCACCTTGCTGCGTCGGATGGGCAAGAGCCTCGAGCAGCATTGGCACCTTAGTGCGTCAAATGTGCGGGGGCCTCAAGCAGCATCGGTACCTTGGTGCCTCGGACGTGCGAGAGCCTCGAGCTGCATCGGCACCTTGGTGCGTAGGATGTATGGGAGCCTCGAGCCATTCGGCACCTTGGTGCATCAGATGTGCGGGAGCCTCGAGCAGTATTGGCACCTTGGTACATCGAATGTACGGGAGCCTCGGGCCAGTCAGCACCTCGGCGCGTCGGATGTGCGGGAGCCTCGAGCCGCATCGGCACCTTAGTACCTCGGACGTACGGGAGCCTCGACCAATATTGGCACATTGGTGCGTCAGACGTGTGGGAGCCTTGAGCCCTTCGGCACCTTGGTGCGTCGGACGTGCGGGAGCCTCGAGCCATTCGGCACCTTGGTGCGTCAGATATACGAGAGCCTCGAGCAGCATCGGTAATTTGGTGCGTCGGATGTGCGGGAGCCTCAAGCCAGTCGGAACCTCGGTGCATAAGATGTGCGGGAGCCTAGATCCATTTGGCACCTCAGTGTAGGATGGGCGGGAGCCTCAAGCCATTCGGCACCTTGGTGCGTCAGATGTACGGGAGCCTCGAGCCATTCGGCACCTTGGTGCGTCGGATGTGTGAGAGCCTCGAGCAGCATCGGCACCTTGGTACGTCGGATGTGCGGGGGCCTCGAGCCAGTCAGCACCTTGGTGCATAGGATGTGCGGGAGCCTTGACCAACATTGACACCTTAGTACGTCGGATGTGCAGGAGCCTCGAGCAGCATCGGCACCTTAGTGCATCGGATGTGTGGGAACCTAGATGTAACATCCCAAAATAGGGCCTAATTGGAATAGTAGTTTTGTAACCACAAATTCGAGATAGAAATAATTATTTTATAATTATTTTGAGGTCTATATTATGATTGCATGATAGTGTGAAAATTTCGTGAAGAAATTCTATGCATAAAGTGTTTAATTTGAAAGTAAGGACTAAATTGAATAAGTTGCAAAACTTGCATTCTAGAAGTTTTTAGTATGAAATTACTTTGGAATATTAATTAGGAGGTCTTAAATAGCAATTTGACCAATTTTAAGTTTATGGACAAAAATTGGACATGGAGGGAATTTTTGAAAGTTTAGTAAGGAAGGGCATTTTGGTCATTTGGATATTAAATGAAATAAAAAGGGAAAAATAACACATAATTCATCATCTTCTTCATTACCACGAAATTTCAAGGGTTCTCCATAGCTAGGGTTTGTTTCAAGCTTCCAAGCTCCATAGTAAGTGATTCCAAGCCCCGTTTTTAATGTTCTTTATGTTTTCATAGTCCCGATAGCTCGATAAAGCTTATGTTCGCAATATTTTAAGTTAGGGTTCATATTTGGAAAAATACCCATAGGTGAAATTTGTGTATTTTGATGTTTTATGATAGAATATGAGGTTTTAAATTATGCTAGACAACTTGAGCTACTCGGTTTTAGGTAAAAACGAGAAAAAGGGCTAAATTGGTAAAAATACCTATTGTACATAAGTGTATATTATAGTAGGAATTTGAAGATGATGTTGGTAAATAAATGATCAGCATGTCTTAAAATACAAGAATTTGTGATAAGTTTTGATTTCCGAGCCTTGGGGAAAAAGTGTAAGTATGCAAAAGTTTAGGGGCAAAAATGTAATTTTGCCAAAGTTTGAGTAAAGGGCTGTTTTGATAAATGTTGATATTAAATAAGCTAAATTTGCTATTATAGATCAAGAAGAACGAAATTCGGGAGTAGATCGGGGAAAAGAAAAAGTAAAGGACTAAATTGTAAAGTTTAGTCACATTTTGTATCGAGGTAAGTTTACGGTAAATAAATGCAATATTCCTTCATTTTGCATTATTATTTTCAATTTCCAGCATTTATATATTTATTTTATGAAAATAATCAAGTTGAATATAAGGTGATATGACAGAGAAAAGCAGTAGAAAGTCCCGATTGAACCTTAGGAATGTTAGGATACGAGATGTCATGACATTAGGGGTCGACAGGACAGGATAGGACAGAAATGAGCCATGTAAGTCCGTACTAGATATACGACTTTGGAGACAGGAATGAGCCATGTAAGCCCATATTCGATATATGGCATTGGAGACAGGAATAATTCATGTAAATCCATGTCAAGGACATGGCATTGGCAGTATATTGTTAGACAGGAACGACCCTAGTATCCTTAGTATTCCGAGTGGTTCAACGGGCCATTATACAAATTAATTTGCATTGAATTATCAGCAAAGGAAAGGTAGATTGTAATCATAAATAATGAAAGATCAGGTAAGAAAGAAGGTAAGTGAAGAAAGAAGAAGGTAGAAAATGAGATGTAAAGAATGTTTATAATGCTAGTTGATAGTTGCATAATTATCCCGTGTGATGAATGTTGTGATTTATTTGCTTGTAAACTTACTAAGCCTAGTGCTTACTCTCTTTATTTCCTTCTTCTTATAGTTTTTGCCAAGCCACTCGGGGATCAAAGGAAACGTCAGAGATCCGATCACACTATCGAGGAAGCCTATCGGTATAGTTAGACGTTTCTTTTCGTGTATGGCATGTATAGGGACTTGGCTTCTTTTGACATGGATGTTCTTATGATATGTTCAATGAATGAGATGTAAATACTTGATAGTGGATAACTAATGAAATGGCTAATGATATACAAGTATGATAGTATGTATGCTTGGGTGGTAACTATCACATGGAAACTAAGGAAAATGTGAAAGTAGCTTAAAAACAGAACATTGTAACAGCAGTGATGTAGTTTGAAAAATCACTAAAAATAGTAGAAATATGGTTTGATGGTGAATAATATATGAAATTAAATTGTATTTTGTCTATTTTCATATGGAACAAACAAAATAGGTAAAGGTATTGTATTTTATGAGATATCTGAGTTTTAGTGAAACAGGGCCAGAGCGATTTTTGGATCCCCTGTTCCAATTTTTGAAATTCACCATAAATTGTACAAAAATAATTAGGAGGATTACTTTATATTTTCAAAATCCTTATTGAGTGTAGTTTTAAGAGAAACAAACAGCATAGTCATATTAATTTTTTACAGGGAGAAAAGTGGTTCATAATAAGTAGAGGTCAGTGCAGTTGAGTTCTGAAACAGGGGCAACTTTAACTAATAAATTGTACTAATCGGCCTAGCAAAAAATTCTAGAAAAAATTAGCAGATACATGAGTCTAGATTCAGGAAAAATTTACGGATCTTGATTTCGAGTTTTGTAACTCGAGATATGATTTTTCAAGCGACCATGACGCAGATAAACTGCTTATTCCGAAAATCAAAATAGATAATGTAAAGTTGTTCAAAATGGTAAATTATGCATAGTAAAACCTCAAGCTCGACTCCGGCGACGGTCTCAGGTGTGGGGGCGTTACACTCGAGGCATTCAACACCTTGGTGCATCAGATGTGCGGGAGCCTCGAGCAGCATTGGCACCTTGGTGCATCGAATGTACAGGAGCCTCGAGCCAGTCGGCACCTTGGTGCATCGAATGTGCGGGAGCCTCGAGCCGCACCAGCACCTTGGTGCCTCAGACGTGCGGGAGCCTCGACCAACATTGGCACCTTGGTGCATCGGACGTGCGGGAGCCTCGAGCCATTTGGCACCTTGGTGCGTCAAACGTACAGGAGCCTCTAGCCATTCAGTACCTTGGTGCGTCGGATGTGTGAGCGCCTCAAGTAGCATCGGCACCTTGGTACGTCGGATGTGCGGGAGCCTCAGGCCAGTCGGCACCTCGGTGCGTCAGATGTAAGGGAGCCTGGATCCATTCGGCACCTCGGTGTAGGATGTGCGGGAGCCTCGACCAACATTGGCACCTTGGTGCGTCTGATGTGCGGGAGCCTCGAGCCGGATCGGCAACTTGGTGCCTTGGACGTGCGAGAGCCTCGAGCCATTCGGTACCTTGGTACGTTGGATGTATAGGAGCCTCAAGCCATTCAGCACCTTGGTGCGTTAGGTGTGCGAGATCCTCGAGCAGCATTACCACCTTGGTGCCTCAGATGTGGGGGGGCCTCGAGCCAGTCAGCACCTTGGTGCGTAGGATGTGCGGGAGCCTCGACCAACATTGGTGCCTTGGTGCGTCGAATGTGCGGGAGCATCGAGCAGCATGGGCACCTTGGTGCCTCAGACGTACGAGAGCCTCGAGCCATTTGGCACCTTGGTGTGTCGGATGTGTGGGAGCCTAGAGCCATTCAGCACCTTGGTGCGTCAGATGTGCGAGAGCCTCGAGCAGGATCAGAACCTTGGTGCCTCAGACGTGCGAGAGCCTCGAGCTGCATCGGCACCTTGGTGCATCGGATGTGTAGGATCCTCGGGGGCCTCGAGCCAATCGTCACCTCGGTACGTAAGATGTGCGGGAGCCTCGACCAACATCGGCACCTTGGTGCGTCAGATGTGTGGAGCCTCAAGCAGCATCGGCACCTTGGTACCTCGGATATGCGAGAGCCTTGAGCCATTTGGCATCTTGGTGCGTCGGATGTGCGGGAGCCTCGAGCCATTCGGCACCTTGGTGCGTCAGATGTGCGAGAGCCTCGAGCAGAATCAGAACCTTGGTGCCTCAGACGTGCGAGAGCCTCGAGCCGTATCGGCACCTTGGTGCGTCAGATGTGCGAGATCCTTGGGGGCCTCGAGCCAGTCAGCACCTCGGTGCGTAGGATGTGTGGGGGCCTTGACCAACATCGGCACCTTGGTGCGTCGGATGTGCGGGAGCAGCATCAGAACCTTTGTGCCTCGGACATGTGAGAGGCTCGAGCCATTTGGCACCTTGGTGCGTCCGATGTGCGAGAGCCTCGAGCAGGATCAGAACCTTAGTTCCTCATACGTACGAGAGCTTCGAGCCGCATCAGTACCTTGGTGTGTCAGATGTGTGGGATACTCGGGAGCTTCGAGCCAGTGGACACCTCGATGCATAGGATGTGTGGGAGCCTCGACCAATATCGGCACCTTGGTGCGTCAGATGTACGGGAGCCTCGAGCAGCATCGGTACCTTGGTGCCTCAGACGTACGAGTGCCTCGAGCCATTCGGCACCTTAATGCATTAGATGTGTGGGAGCCTCGAGCCATTTGGCACCTTGGTGCATCGGATGTGCGAGAGCCTCGAGCAGGATCAGAACCTTGAGGCCTCTGACGTGCGAGAGCCTCGAGTCGCATCGGCACCTTGCTGCGTCGGATGGGTGAGAGCCTCGAGCCATTCGGCACCTTGGTGTATCGGATGTGCGGGAGCCTTGACAGCATCGGTACTTTGGTGCCTCGAATGTATGGGAGCCTCGAGCCAGTCGACACCTCGGTATGTCAGATGTGTGTAAGCCTCGAGCCGCATCGGCACCTTGGTGCCTCAGACGTACGGGAGCCTTGACCAACATTGGCACCTTGGTGCATCAGACGTGCGGGAGCCTCGAGCCATTTGGCACCTTGGTGAGTCAGATATGCGGGGGCCTCGAGTAGCATCGGCACCTTGGTGCGTCGGATGTGTGGGGGCATCGAGCAGCATCGGCACCTTGGTGCCTCGGACGTGCGAGAGCCTCGAGTCACATCGACACCTTGGTGCGTCAGATGTGTGGGAGCCTCGAGCCATTCGGCACCTTGGTGCATTGGATGTGCGGGAGCCTCGAGTAGCATCGACACCTTGGTACATCAAATGTACGGGAGCCACGAGCCAGTCGACACCTCGGCGGGTCGGATGTGCTGGAGCCTCGAGCCGTATCGGCACCTTGGTGACCCAGACGTGCGGGAGCCTTGACAAACATTGGTACCTTGGTACGTCAGACGTGCGGGAGCCTCAAGCCATTCGGCACCTTGGTACATTAGATTTGCGAGAGCCTCGAGCAGCATCAGTACCTTGGTGCGTCGGATGTGCAGGAGCCTTGAGCCAATCGATACCTCAGTGTGTCGGATGTGTGGGAGCCTGGATCCATTTGACACCTTGGTGTAGGATGTGCGGGAGCCTCGACCAACATCGGCCCCTTGGTGCGTCGGATGTGCGGGAGCTTCGAGCAGCATCGGCACCTTGGTGCCTTGGACATGCGAGAGCCTAGAGCTATTCGGCACCTTGGTGCGTCGGATGTGCGAGATCCTCGAACAGCATCGGTACCTTGGTGCGTCGGATGTGCTGGGGCCTCGAGCCAGTCAACACCTCGGTGCGTAGAATGTACGGGAGCCTCGACCAACACCGGTACCTGGGTGCATCGGATGTGGGGAGCCTCGAGCAGCATCGGAACCTTGGTGCCTCGGACGTGCGAGAGCCTTGAGCCGCATCGGTACCTTGGTGCGTCAGATGTGTGGGAGCCTCGAGCCATTCGACACCTTGGTGTATCGGATGTGTGGGAGCCACGAGTAGCATTGGCACCTTGGTGCGTCGGATGTGCGGGGGCCTCAAGCCAGTCGGCACATTGGTGCATAGGATGTGCAGGAGCCTCGACCAACATCGGCACCTTGGTGCGTCAGATATGCGGGAGACTCGAGCAGTATCGGCACCTTGGTGCCTCGGATGTGCGAGAGCCTCGAGCCATTCAATACCTTGGTGCATCGGATGTGTGGGAGCCTCGAGCCATTCGGCACCTTGGTGCGTCAGATGTGCAAGAGCCTCGAGAAGGATCAGAACCTTAGTGCCCCGGACGTGCGAGAGCCTCGCGCCACATCGGCACCTTGGTGCGTCAGATGTGCGGGATCCTCGAGGGCCTGGAGCCAGTCGGCGCCTAGGTGCATAGGATGTGCAGGAGCCTCGAGCAGCATCGGCACCGTGGTGCCTCAGACGTGCTAGAGCCTCGAGCTATTCGGCACCTTGGTGCATCGGATGTACGGTAGCCTCGAGCCATTAGGCACTTTGGTGCGTCGGATGTGCGAGAGCCTCGAGCAGGATCAGAACCTTGGTGCCTCGGACGTGTGAGAGCCTCGAGCCGCATCGATACCTTGGTGCGTCGGATGTGTGGGAGCCTCGAGCCATTCGACACCTTGGTGCATTGGATGTACGGGAGCCTCGAGCAGCATCGGCACCTTGGTGCGTCGAATGTACGGGAGCCTCAAGCCTGTTGGCACCTCAGTGCGTCGGACGTACGGAAGCCTCGAGCCGCATCGGCACCTTGGTGCCTCGGAGTGCGGGAGCCTCGACCAACATTGGCACCTTGGTGCGTTGGACGTGCGGAAGCCTCGAGCCATTCGGCACCTTGGTGCATCGGGTGTGCGGGGGCCTCGAGCAGCATTGGCACCTTGGTGCATCGGATGTGCAAGGGCCTCGAGCAGCATCGACACCTTGGTGCCTCGAACATGCAAGAGCCTCGAGCCTCATCGGCACCTTAGTACGTCGGATGTGTGAGAGCCTGGATCCATTTGGTACCTCGGTGCATCGGATGTGCGGGAGCTACGAGTAGCATTGGCACCTTGGTGCGTCGAACGTACGGGAGCCTCGAGCCAGTCAGCACCTCGATGCGTCGAATCTGTGGGAGCCTCGAGCTGTATCGGCACCTTGATGCCTCGAACATACGGGAGCCTAGACCAACATTGGCACCTTGGTACCTCAGACATGCGAGGGCCTCGAGCCATTCAGCACCTTGGTGCATCGGACGTGCGGGAGCCTCGAGCCATTCGGCACATTGGTGCGTCAGATGTGCGAGAGCTTCGAGCAGCATCGGTACCTTGGTGCGTCAGATGTGCGAGAGCCTCGAGCCAGTCGATACCTCGGTGCGTCGGATGTGTGGGAGCCTAGATCCATTCGGCACCTCAGTGTAGGATGTGCGGGAGCCTCGACTAACATCGGCACCTTGGTGCATCAGATGTGCGGGAGCCTCGAGCAGCATCAGTACCTTGGTGCCTCAGACGTGTTAGAGCCTCGAGCCATTCGGCACCTTAGTGCGTCTAATGTACGGGAGCCTTGAGCCAGTCGGCACCTCGGTGCGTAGGATGTGCGGGAGCCTCAACCAACATTGGCACCTTGGTGTGTCGGATGTGCGGTAGCAGCATCGGCACCGTGGTGCCTCAGACGTGCGAGAGGCTCAAGCCATTCGGCACCTTAGTGCGTTAGATGTGCGAGAGCCTTGAGCAAGATCAGGACCTTGGTGCCTCAGACGTGCGAGAGTCTCGAGCCGCATCGGCACCTTGGTGCGTCAGATGTGCGGGATCCTCAGGAGCTTCGAGCCAGTCGACACCGCCATGCGTAGGATTTGCGGAAGCCTCGACCAACATCGGCACCTTGGTGCGTCGGATTTGCGGGAGCCTCGAGTAGCATCGGTACCTTGGTGCCTCGAACGTGCGAGAGCCTCAAGCAGCATCGGTGCCTTTGTGCATCGACGTGTGGGAGCTTCGAGCCACATTGGCACCTTGGTGCATCGGATGTGTGGGAGCCTTGAGCCATTCGACACCTTTGTGCGTCAGATGTGCGAGAGCCTCGAGCAGCATCGGTACCTTGGTGAGTCGGATGTACGGGAGCCTCGAGTAGCATCAGCTTCTTGGTGTGTCGAACATGTGGGAGCCTCGAGCCATTCAGCACCTTGGTGCATCGGATGTGCAGGAGCCTCGAGCCGCATCGGCACCTTGGTACGTTGGATGTGTGGGAGCCTCTAGCCATTCGGCACCTTGTGGCCTCGGATGTGCGAGTGCCTCGACCAGCAGAGGCACCTTAGTGCCTCAGACGTGCGGGAGCCTCGAGCCGCATCGGTACCTTAGTGCGTCGGATGTGCAGGTGCCTTGAGCTATTCGGCACCTTGGTGCATTAGATGTGCGAGAGCCTTGAGCACCATCGGTGCCTTGGTGCGTCGGATGTGCGGGAGCCTCGAGCCATTCAACACCTTGATGCATCGGATTTGCGAGAGCCTCGAGCAACATCGGCACCTTGGTGCGTCGGATGTGCGGGAGACTCGAGCAGCATCGGGACCTTGGTGCGTCAGATGTCCGGGAGCCTCGAGCCATTCTGCCCCTTGGGGCCTCAGATGTACGAGAGCCTCGACCAACATCCGCTCGTTGGTGCGTCGGATGTGCTGGAGCCTCGAGCCATTTGGTACGTTGGTGCGTCAGATGTGCGAGAGCCTCGAGCAACATCGACACCTTGGGGCCTCATATGTGCAGGAGCCTCGAGCAGCATCGGCACCTTGGTGCCTCAGAAGTGCGTGCTAGAGAAAAGTGTCCTTGTTTCAAACATGTGAATGTCGCCTGGTAGCGTCACCTGGTAGCAGCAGTCGCCTGGTAGCGCGTTTTGTGTTTTTTCTCCAAGATTTGGATGAATTTCTTTCTTGATTTTCGTTTGTGTGTCTGCCTTATTCTTTTGAATATTATGGCAGTAAGAAGGGTTCTAAGTGTGTTGCCTTGATTTTTGGCTAGTTTCCTTCGCCTTTGTGGTTCTTTCGGTGGTTGTTTCGTAGCTGTTGAATTGATGCGACAATTTCTGATATTCAATTTCATCGGACAAGACATTCTTCATGCAGAGCTACTCGTTTCGGTTCTTGCGGTGATTTTCGTCCGTTCTTCAATTTTCTTTTCGAATTGGTGGATATTTTTTTGCATGAAGATTGCCTTTAAGGCTACGTATGAATTGCATGGATTCAATTGGGGTTTCACGCTAGAATGTTGTGGGCTCCATGGCGGCCAGAAATTTAGTATCTTTTTGACTTTTTTATGTCAAACCTTCGACATTTCTGCATGAATTATTTTTGTTTTTGCCTCCGACGTGGTTTTCCTTGGCTTCTTGCTGCGAGTTGTTCTTCTTTTTTACTTTCTTTGTTGTTGTCTCATTCTGGGTAAATGTACGAGTTTCTTATGTTTGTGCATGTTTGCCTTTTGATCATATGAATCTTTTATGGCAGACTTGTTTATATGTTGACCTTTCATCAATATATTCTCGTAGGGTTTCGTCGTGGTGCAGGGTTTTAAAGAATACATTCAACAAGTTTTAATAGTTTTCCTTTGTTTTTGTAAGTTTTTTTTCCGTTTTTGATTGTTAGCAGTAGTTTGGTCTCCCTGGGTTTTTATTTTTGTGTTCTTCTACATTTTTCGTGCTTTCTCTTTATTGTTCTCCTCTTCTTGTCGCGCGGTTGGGGGTGTAATGGTAGTTGAGCTTTCTTTAAAAAATTGGTTTTGGCTCAGTTTCTTTAGGATAGCTTTTGTGTTCGTTTTTTCTTGCTGTGCTTCTATTGCAGACTCCTTGTTCGGGGAAGCTGCCAGTGTCTCGTTTGGCTTGTATCTGGAAGAAAAAAGAGTCGTGGGTCACGCATAACAAATGAAATTCATATGTTGGAATTGCTGCGGTCTGGGGAACCCTGCGAAAATAAGGGAGCTTAAGCAACTTCTCGCTGCTAATAACCCTGATATTATTTTTCTTAGCGAGACTAAAATGACTAGTTTTGATTTTCGTACGGTTTAAAGTAAATGCAGGTTGCAAAATGGTTTAGTTGTTAATTCTGAGGGCCGGAGTGGGGGTCTTGCGATGATGTGGAGGGAAGAGACGAATGTCTCCATTCAAAGCTACTCCAAGCACCACGTTGATTCCATTGTTAAACTGAAGAACAACAAAACGTGCATGTCACGGGTTTCTATGGACATGCTAACCCAAACCTGAGAAGTAATTCATGGGATATATTGCGTAGAGTTGGGGACTCAGTTAGGGAGGACTGGATTGTTGGGGGAGATTTTAACGTAATTCTTAATGATGCTGAGAAAGAAGGTGGTCGAAGGGGGGTGAGGACACAAATGAATAACTTCAAAGAGGTCATAGATGACTTGGCTCTAGTTGACATGAAACCCGATAGTGGATGGTTTACTTAGGTTAATAATAGGAGTGGAGGAGGCTTGATAAAGGAAAGGATAGGTAGATTCCTTAGTTCGGTTTCATTAGTTGAAAATTTCCCCTTTATTGCTACAAAAGTGGTAAGGCAAACTCAATCCGATCATGATGAGATTCTATTAGACTTATGGGGTCGTAAATCAAAAGATTACCCTAATGATCATAAATTGTGCTTCAATTTTGATATGTGTTGGGCCGATGACAGGGAAGCAAAAAATATAATTGGTAGTGCGTGGAACAGGGCTGATACAGAATATAGTGATAACCTTGAAAGGATTAGGTCGGTTCTCGGTCCATGGCAACGTAAGAAATATGGGAAAATAAAAAGTGAATTGCGAAGATTGGAGAAAAACATCGACTCAATAATTGATTCTACCAGTAGAGGGGACAGTGTGAAAACTTTAAAGGAAAACCGCAAAAGACTTGACTTTCTTTATGCTAAGGAAGAAAGCTATTGGGCTCAAAGGTCTCGAGCAAAATGGCGCAGGGAGGGGGATTGAAATACCAAGTATTTCCATGCTAAAGCTATTGGGTGGTTAAGGAAGAATAATATTGAGAAGCTAAAAGATATGGAAAGAAATTGGGTGACAAACAATAAGGATATCAGTCGTGTGGCTAGAAACTACTTTTTAAATTAGTTTCGGTCAAACGGTCAAAGGGTAAATATGCAAGAGATGGGGTATATTCAGGAGTGTGTGACCAGGGAAACTAATGAATGGCTCACTAGGGATTGCACGGAGGATGAGGTCCTTTAGGCCATTAAACAAATAGATCCTAATAAAGTGCCTGGCATTGACGGCCTCTCAGGGAATTTCTTTAAACATCATTGGGAGATTGTCGGAAGGGACACTATTAAGTTCTGCTTGGATGTTCTAAATAGGAGCACTAATATTTCTAACCTAAATGAAACTTTGATAATTTTAATTCCTAAAACTAGAGATCCATGTGAATTAACTAATTTTCGTCCTATCAGTTTATGTAGTTTTGTTTACAAGATTATCTCAAAGGTTTATGCTAATCGGCTAAAAGTTGTCCTTCCGAGCTACATCAGTCAAAATCAAAGCTCATTTGTGCCGGGGAGGATGATACATGATAATATTCTGATTGCACACGAGCTCCTTCATTATCTCCAAAGCTTTAAAAACGAACCTAACAAAGGGTTCGTCGTTAAGCTTGATATGAGCAAAACGTACGATCGCGTGGAGTGGAACTTCATTAAAACAATTTTGACGAAGATGGGATTTGACGTGAAGTGGATTGACAAAATTATAAATTGCATTCGTTCGATTAAATATATGTATCCGAAATTATTATTCCTGAGAGAGGTCTCCGTTAAAGGGATCCCCTCTCTCCTTATCTCTTCTTATTTGGCATGAAAGCATTTTCGAGAATGCTCATCCAAGCTCAGGATAATAATACTTTACGAGGAATCCAGGCAAGTATAAATGGTCCAAGGATAAATCACTTATTCTTTGCCGACGATGCGCTACTCTTCATAAGAAATAAAAAAAGTGATGTTGATTTGTTGGTTAATATGCTTACTACTTTTTCTAACGTTTCAGGACAAAAGATTAATCTTGAAAAGTCCATGGTCCTCTTTTCACCGAATACATCTAGAGCTCAAAAACTTAATTTTAGCAATCTGTTAGGCATGACGGTGGTGGAGAACCTGAATAATTACCTTGGCCTTCTCATTCCAATCGGTAAGAAGAAAACAACGGCATTCAAAGATATTAACGATAGATCGTCTTGTAGGATTAATAGCTGGATCAAGAGGCTACTCTCTTTTAGAGGCAAAGAAGTCTTCATCAAAGCAGTTCTACAATCTATACCAACGTATGCGTTTTCGATCTTCTTAGCGCCTAAAGGAGTGTTAGAGGATATCCAAGCTAAACTAAACAAAACGTGGTGGGCGGGCAAAGATAAAGGCAGATTTTGGACAATGATCCCCTGGAAGACTATGTGTAAACCGAAAGGCATGGGAGGTCTTGGAGTTAGAGATGTTCGATTATTCAATTTGGCTTTATTAGGACGTCAAGTATGGAGGCTTATAAACAACAAAGATTCACTCTGTTTTAAAGTGCTATTTTCTAAATATTTCTCTGATGGTAATATTTTCAAAGCTAAAAAAGTGAACAAAGCGTCCTTTACCTGGTCAAGTATTGCGGCAGTGGCAGAAGTTTTGAAAGATGGCTTCGGGTGGTAGGTTGGGAATGGAGACATGATTAATATCTGGACCGATAACTGGGTAATAGAAGGCCTAAATGGGAATGTTATTCGAAGAGCGAACTCAAGTGAGACAAGCGTGAAAGACTTTTGGTTTGCGGATAAGAGAAGCTGGATTGTTGATAAAGTTAAAAAAGTGTTTGGACAGGATTGGGGTGACAAGATTTGCGACGTGCCAATCGGAGACAAGGGACAGGGAGATAAAATGATTTGGTTTCACAACCCTCATGGGTGCTTCACTACTAAGTCTGCTTACTCATGGCTGCTCTTGAAAGAAATGGGGTATGGTCCACAAAGAATTTTTTGGAAAGCTCTCTAGAAACTTGATACATTACCTAAAATCTGTGTGTTCACTTGGCGAGTGGGGCACGAGATTCTTTCGACAAATGTTAAAATTGCCTCTATTAGACATGGTTTTGATAAGGGATGCCAAAGGTGCGGAGCTGGAGCTGAAACCCTAATACATGCGCTAAAAGATTATCCAACATCCCGTAAGGTTCTTTCCTTAGGAGGGTGGTCCAAGAGCACGGTTTTGAAGCAATATGACCACTGCATCAATTGGCTTGAAGATATGATGCATGTCCTGGACAAGAAAGCCATGGCCGACCTTATAGTGTTATTATGGAACAATTGGAATAATAGAAATAATTTTATATTCAAGGGAAAAGAAGAGGAGGCTATGGTCATTTGGGAGAGGGCTAAATCTCTAAGTGAAGATTTTCAGATTTGCAACCTACTAAAGAAACCACTGCTATCTCCAAACATTGAAGTTAAGAAATGGCAAAAACCTCTGAAGGGTTTTGTTAAAGTCAACTTTGACGCCACTGTGAGAAACAACAGCATGGGGTACGGGGCGATAGTGAGGGACGACGATGGCTTTGTATTGGGCGGTGGGGGGCTTTATTGAAACTCGTATGTCAGTGCATGAAGCCAAATGTGTGGCATTTGAAAGGAGTATACAGCTGGCAATCCAGTTGAAAATTAAGGGGAACGTGCTTTTTGAAACTGACCATGCAGCTTTAGTCAACAAATTGAAGAACAATTGTACGGATATTACAATTGTTGGCACGCGCATCAAAAAATGTTTAGCTGATTTTAAATGCTTTAATTCTGCCGATTTAATTTGGACAAATAGGACTTGTAATTCAGTAGCAGATTTAATTTGCACTAAAATGTGTACTGAGAAAAAAACGTGGCTTTTTGAAAGGGATTACCCAAAGGAAATCCATGATGCTATAATTCACGATGTTACTTAATAAATTTTTGAGGTAACCTTTATGGTCGTTTTTTGTTCAAAAAAAAGAATGTCGCTTGGTAGCAGATTGACGAAGTTTTTTTAGCTCTTTAAGGGGTAGAGACCCACTGCCCCCCGACGTGCCCTCTCGACCCGAGGATGGGTGAGTCCCTTGCCCCCATGGGGGTCAGGTTGTCCCACAGCAACTCACCAACGGTGGTGGGTCGGTCGCTGGCGGTGGTGGCCGGGGTGTTGATTTTTCGGTCGGTCAAGCCCGTGCCCATAGAAATTTAGCCAATGACTCCAAGACCAAGTTCCCTATATCGGGCAAACATCTCTTAAGGTGGCTTATGCGTTGATGGGGCTCCAGCTTGGCTTCCTAATCTTCCCCTGTCACATTTAGGGACACCTTGCGCCTCCCAAGTCGGCAACCACATGGCGCCTTGGACTTGCCAAGGCCTTGCCTGCATTCGATGCTGCCCGTGACCCTAATACCAAGTCCCTTTGACGGCAACAGCTCACTGAGGGAGTAAGTTAAGTTTGTAGGCTCGGTCTTGGCTCGCCCAAGTCCCAGTCGAATTTCGTGCCTCGTAGTTCTCATGCCAAGCGGTTGTGGTGTGCCCTCATTTCATTGTTCCTTCCGCTCCCTGCCAATACATTGGTTGGGTGGGTTGTTGGCTGGTGTGCGTAGGTGCTACTACTAGTACGTAATGGGCATATGAGTGGTGTTTTGGTTGTGTGTATTGGCAGGATCCATGCTACTCGCATCGAGCTATCGAGCCACACTCCTCTTCATTAACTCCCCTTGTTGTAATTGAACTCAAGGGGTGCGATCAGGATCCTGTGTTGCGTACCTAAGCTAGATGGAATTATGGATGTGTTGCTGTCCCTTCTCTATCTCGTGCCCTTCGGGGTGCGTGGTGGACCTCAATCATGCCTTGTGTCCCGAGTGCGCCCCCTTAAATTAGTGTGGCCTCGTCGGTGCACTAGTGCTCGATCGTGCTTTCGGATGCAGAAAATATTTTTGAGACTAGGGTCCAGGCCTTTATCTCTCGATGCCTATGAATTTTGTCTCTCGACACGGACGATGCTCGTGCTCTGTTATGCCCTCTTCGTTGCTCATGTGACATGTTGAGGGCCATGCAGTGCCGACGTCGTGGAGGAATGCTACCTGGTTGATCCTGCCAGTAGTCATATGCTTGTCTCAAAGATTATGCTATGCATGTGTAAGTATGAACAAATTCAGACTGTGAAACTGCGAATGGCTCATTAAATCAGGTATAGTTTATTTGATGGTATTTGCTACTCGGATAACTGTAGTAATTCTAGAGCTAATACGTGCAACAAACCCCGACTTCTGGAAGGGATGCATTTATTAGATAAAAGGTCGACGTTGGCTTTGCCCGTTGCTCTGATGATTCATGATAACTCGACGGATTGCATGGCCTTTGTGCCGGTGACGCATCATTCAAAATTTTGCCCCATCAACTTTCGATGGTAGGATAGTGGCCTACTATGGTGGTGACAGGTGACGGAGAATTAGGGTTTGATTCCAGAGAGGGAGCCTGAGAAACGGCTACCACATCCAAGGAAGGCAGCAGGCGCGCAAATTACCCAATCTTGACACGGGGAGGTAGGGACAATAAATAACAATACCGGGCTCTATGAGTCTGGTAATTAGAATGAGTACAATCTAAATCACTTAACGAGGATCCATTGGAGGGCAAGTCTGGTGCCAGCAGCCTCGGTAATTCCAGCTCCAATAGCGTATATTTAAGTTGTTGCAGTTGAAAAGCTCGTAGTTAGACTTAGGGGTGGGTCGGTCGGTCCGCCTCACGGTGAGCACCAGTCTGCTCGTCCCTACTACCGGCGATGCACTCCTGGCCTTAATTGGCCGGGTCATTCCTTCAGCGGTGTTACTTTGAAGAAATTAAAGTGCTCAAAGCAGGCTTACTGTAACACCCCTTACCCGAAACTGTCACCAGAATCGAGTAATGAGCATTACCGAACTTACCGGAGTACAGACTTATATTTACAACCAAATCATTACAATTTTACCCTTATCGAGGGTTTACTATCGCTATACTAACATGTCAGATGATTAGGATTCGAGTTCTATCGCATCGGAAGCCCAAAAAATTTTTCACTTTTGAAACAACGTCACACGCCCATGTGACACATAGCACAGCCGTGTGACAAGGCCGTGTAGCCTTCACACGCCCATGTTCAGAGGCCGTGGACGAAACTGTCCAATTGGCCACAGTCACCCCACACGGTCGTTTGGGGGCTGTGTACCCCACACGGTTGAGACACACGGCCGTGTCTCCTGCCCGTGTGGTACATTAGAATTTAAAATCAAGGTGCAGGGGAGGCACGGTCTGGGGACACACCCGTGGGGACAAACCGTGTGTTGCCCACGGTCTAGGAACATGCCCGTGTGCCCTACTATGCAGGCTGTGTTAGGCTATTTACCAAGCCTTGACCTCCCTGAAACACAGTTTCACATACATACCATATAATTTAATCAATTCCACTGTCACATTCTCAAAATGACTATATTATAATACTATTTACAAAATGAGTATCACATATAAACCTATACTATTTGACTTACAAACAAATCTTATACAATGACTAGCCACCTATACATGCCAAGATCAAAATATCAAAATCATGCATACATACACCAAGGTAGCTTGATAGTGTGAGACGAGCCTCCTTCGATCACCAATCCTAATATGCTCTATGCTCGATGATCTAAAATGAAGGGAAAAGAAGAGGAGTAAGCTACAAGTAGCTTAGTAAGTCATATGTAAAGTAATAGTAAATGCACATTAATTGACTAAGGCATTTAATTTCCACATAACATAACTGAAACATTCGTACACTTACTCATGCATATTCTTACCAAAATGTCCAAATATAGACATTCATACACATATCATGTTCAATTCATTTTCAATTGCTTAACCTGTACAAATGCTTCACATAGCCAAGTTAATTCCTGTTGAACATTCAGAACAGAAATAGATATACAGAGGTTAGCACTGAAGTGCCTCACAGATATGTGGCCAAAGCCCGCACAGATATATGGCATAAGCCGTCAGGATATGTAGCCGAAGCCACCCGAATATGTAGTCGAAGCTACCTCAGATCACAGAAATACAGACGTAATCCACGGGCCTACTCACATAAGTTGACAGGTGACTGCAACACATGCAAGTGCACCTAGCACCCAGGATACGGAATCAGACAGAATCAAAAGCACTCAAGTGACATGTCACATATATCCGGAATCATTCTTACTGTTAAAACGAGATTTACCAAAATATTCACAATCATACCATTGCATAATTCGAAATTCATATCCACATATTTTCACATGGAAATCATCAAATGAATAACAATGAGGTAAATATGCTATAATTTACTCATGACTTACCTTGATAACAAAATGACTAAATATCGAGTTAATCTACTATCTTTTCTTTTCCGTGATCTCGATCGTTTTCTCTTCTTTCTTGATCTAAATAGACACATTTAACACATTTTATCAATTCCATACTCAAATTCGTTCACAAATCGGACTGTTGGCAAAAATGACCATTTTGCCCTTATTCTCGTAAACTCAATTTCATTCTATTTTCTTGCATTTTAGGCTTAGCTAAATCTTTTTTCATAAAAACAGTCAAAAAATCATACTTTTTCATATACTTATAAACAAAATTTTGTTTTTCTCATTTTAGTCCCTTAGGGACGTTTTTATCAAAAACTATTCGAAAAAACCGGTAATTAACACTTCAAAGACTCATTTTCTACCATTACACAACAATGCACAACTATATCACAAATGGGTATATTTTTAAACCCTAATCCCTTCTCAAATAAATGATAAAATCATGAAATTTAAGCTTAGAGGAATTCAAAAATACGAAAATAATTGAAAACGGGGCAAGATTGCACTTACAATTTGCTTGAAAAAGCTCAAACCCCTTAGGTATGGAGAAGAGAAATTTTGGTAGCTCAAAGAAGAAGAAGATGAGCACTTTTCATCTTTTTCTCATCTTTTATTAATGTTTTAACTAAATGGACAAAAATACCCTTATGGCTATTACACACAAAAATTTCTAGAAATGCCCATATATGTCTATGCTATTTTCTAATGGTCTATTTGCCATTTAAAGACCTCTAGTTCAAACCCCCATTTCAAATAGGTACTTATACTATATATCTCATATTTTTCAAACAATACAATTTAGTCCCAAAAATAAAATTAGGCACTAAATCAATGAATTTTCCAAACGATTTTCACACAGAACATATTTAATAAATCAGAAAACATAAAATTTTCAGAATTTAACTATTTTAATTCGGATTTGTAGTGACGAAACCACTGTTTTGGTTAGACCCTATTTTGGGCTGTCTTAATTCTCCCCCTTAGGGATTTTCGTCCCGAAAATCTTACTAGTAAACAAATGGGGATACTGATTCCTCATAGTCTCTTCTGTTTCCCATGTTGCGTCTTCCATTCCATGACGTTGCCATAATACCTTTACCAGAGCAATTCTTTTATTTCTTAACTGTTTCACTTCTCGTGCCAGAATCTTAATCTGTTATTCATCATATGACATATCTGATTGAATTTCAATTTCAGTAGGTGAAATCACATGTGATGGATCTGACCGATATTTACAGAGCATAGAGACATGAAACACATCATGAATCCTTTCTAACTCTAGAGGCAAGGATAATCAATAAGCTACTAGACCGATCTTTTCGATTACTTCATATGGACCAATATAGCGAGGACTTAATTTACCTTTTCGGCCAAATCTTAAAATTTTCTTCCATGGAGACACTTTCAAAAATACTTTATCTCCCACTTGAAACTCAATTTCTCTCCTTTTCAAATCTGCTACGACTTTTGTCGATCGGATACAGCTTTCAAACAGTCTCGGATTATCTTTACTTTATCTTCAGTCTCTTTTACCAAATCCGTCCCATGAATATATTTCTCACGAAGTTCAATCCAATACAATGGAGTCTGACACTTTTGTCCATACAGAGCTTTATATGGTGCCATTCTAATGCTCGACTGATAACTATTTTTATACACGAATTCAATCAAAGACAGATATTTATCCCAACTACCTTCAAACTCTAAAACATAACATCTCAACATATCTTCAAGCACTTGAATCACTCTTTCTGATTGCCCGTCTGATTGAAGATGAAAGGCAGTACTAAAATTTAATTTAGTACCCAACGCCTCTTGTAACTTCTTCCAGAACCTCAAAGTAAAACGCGGATCTCTGTCGGAAATAATGGATACAGGCACACCATGCAATCTAACTATCCCAGAAACATATAACTCTGCTAATTTATCTAAAGAAAAGTTCATCCTCACCGGAATGAAATGAGCGGACTTAGTTCATCGGTCAACAATTACCCAAACAAAATCTTTCTTTCTCGGCGTTAAAGGCAATCCAGAGACAAAATCCATGGAAATTCTTTCCCATTTCCATTTGGGAATCATAATTGGTTGGAGTAGTCCTGAAGGTAACTAATGGTCTGCTTTTACCCTCTGACACACTAAACACTTTGTTACATATTCAGAAATATCTCGTTTCATGGCCGGCCACCAATATACTTTCTTTAGATCTTGATACATTTTTACACTACCAGGATGTACCGACCAACGACTATCATGAGCTTTATGCAAAATCTTCCAAATCAGTTCAGTATTTCTTGGCACACAAACTCTATCACGAAACAGCAGACAATCACTCGAATCTATCCAAAAATCAGAACTCTCATCTGTTTCACACTAAGTCCGCTTAGCTAATAAATCATTGTCTAATTTCTGAGCTTCACAAATTTCTTGCAAAAATAACAGCTTAGCCACTAACTCGGCTATCAACAAACCATCATCAGACAACGACAAATCCGTATTCAAAACTCTCAAAGCAAACAAAGATTTTCTACTTAAAGCATCAGCAACCACATTTGCTTTACCCAGATGATAGTCAATCACAAGTTCATAGTCTTTTAATAATTCCAACCATCTTCGTTGTCATAAATTCAAATATTTTTGAGTCATTACGTACTTCAGACTTTTGTGATCGGTATACACTCTACACCTCTCACCGTATAAATAATGTCGCTATATCTTCAAGGTAAAAACTATAGCAGCTAATTCCAGATCGTGAGTCGGATAATTCCTTTCATGTGGCTTTAATTGCCAAGAAGCATAAGCTATTACTTTTCCTTCTTGCATCAAAACACACCCAAGTCCACTTAGAGACGCATTGCTATAAACAACAAATTCCTTCCCTGATTCAGGTTTCACTAACACTGGTGCCTCAGTTAAACACTTTTTCAACCTTTCAAAGCTTTGTTGACACTCATCAATCCACACAAATTTAACTTTCTTCCTTAACACTCTTGTAATTGGCGAAGCTATTATCGAAAAACCTTCTAAAAACCGGCGGTAATACCCGGCCAAACCCAGAAAACTCCTGACTTCAGACACATTCTTAGGAGGCTTCCATTCTACAATTGCTAAGATCTTATTCGGATCTACTCGGATACCTTTTTTCGAAATAATATGCCCCAAAAACCCGGCTTCACTAAGCCAGAACTCACTTTTACTGAACTTAGCTTACCGTTTCTTCTCTCTCAAGGTCTAAAGTATAATTCTCAAGTGTTCACCATGCTCAAACTCACTTTAAGAATATATCAAAATGTCATCGATGAAAACCACTACGAACTTATCCAAATAAGGCCTGAAAATCTGATTCATCAAATCCATAAAAATGGCCGGAGCGTTGGTCAATCCAAATGGCATTACCAAAAATTCGTAGTGACCATACCGGTCCTACAAGCAGTCTTAGGCACATCAGACTCCTTAACCTTCAATTGATAATACTCGGATCTCAGATCGGTTTTAGAAAACACTGAAGCATCTTTAAGCTGATCAAATAAGTCATCAATTCTAGGCAACGGATACTTATTCTTCACTGTTACTCTGTTAAGCTGACGGTAATCAATACAAAGCCGCAACGACCCATCTTTCTTCTTAACAAACAAAACCGGAGCACCCCAAGGAGAAGAACTAGGTCTCACAAATCCCTTGTCAGTCAATTCTTGTAACTGTGCTTTCAATTCCTTCAGTTCTGTCGGCGCCATTCTAGACGGAGTGATCGATATCGGAGTAGTACCCGGAAGCAATTTAATGCCGAATTCAATTTCTCTATCTGGAGGTAACCTTGGCAATTCTTCCGGAAATACATCCAAATATTCACATACCACAGACACATATTCAATCTCCTTTTTAGACACCTTAGTGTTTAACACATAGGCCAAATATGCCTCACAACCACTTTTCAAACATTTATGAGTAGACATTGCAGAGATCACAGTCGGAACACAATCTGACTTATCTGTTTCAATTCAAAGTATCTCACCTTTACCATAATTCAATTCAAGAATCTTTTGTTTACAGTCTATTTTAGCACCGTGCACGGTTAACCAATCCATTCCCAAAATGACATCAAACTCATCAAAAGGAAGCAAGATTAAATCAATAGGGAAACAGTAACCATAAATCATCAAAGGACAGTTCTTAAAAATTTTGTCTACTATCACATGTTTTCCTAACGGATTCAACACTTTAACCTAAATTCAGTAGACTTAATGCGTAAATTCTTATCAGACACTAATTTCACACACATATATGAATGAGTTGATCCCGAATCAATTAAAGCAAGAACAGAATTATCATAGAGAGAAAATGTACCAGTGATCACTTCAGGTGAAGACGCTTCCTCACGAGCCCTTATAGCATATGCTCTTGCTGGAGCTCTCACTTCAGATCTTGCAGTGGTATCTTTCTTTTTGCTTTTACTACTATTTCCAGATCCCACATTCCTTGATGGTCTCCTTCTACGCACATTACTCGGTTTGACATTCTGAGATTTCTCAAACCTTTCTCTTTCAGGACAATCATTGATGAAATTATCTTGAGACCCACACCTAAAACAAGCTCGATTATGCAGATAACATTCACCCGGATGTCTCTTTCCATAATGTTGGCATTCGAATCTATCAGATCTAACACTACCAACACTTGTCACGGAAGTGGTTTGGCCCTTCAGATTGGAGCGTTGCTTACCACGATCTCTCTGGGAAAAACTTACTGAAACATTTGATCGAGAACTCATCTCTCTTGATTTCTTTGATTGCGACTGAAATGATCGGCCCATTGATCTCTTTCTTGCATCTCTAGCTTCACCTTCAACTTTTCTTTTCTCTTTGCTTAATGCCTCGGCTTTAATGGCATGTTCAACAAGTACTACTAATTCTTTTATTTCTAAGATTCCCACAAGTAATCAGATATCTTCATTCAGTCCATCTTCTAATCTTTTACAGAGTATTTCTTCAGTAGTTACAAACTCTTGAGCATATTTACTTAATCTAACAAACTCTATTTCATACTCAGCTACTGACATTTGCCCTTGCTTTAACTCTAGAAATTCTTTCCGCTTCTGATTGATAAACCGCTGACTAATGTACTTTTTACGAAATTCTTCCAAAAAGAAATCCCACGAAACTTTCTCTTTTGGAACCACTGATATCAAAAGTCTTCCACCAGTGATAAGCAGAATCTCGTAACAATGAAGTGGCAGATTTCAGACTTTCTTCTGGGGTACAAGACAACTCATCTAATCTTTTTCATAGTGTTCTCTAACCAAAATTCAGCTTTCTCTGGATCATCATCCACATTGGCTCGGAATTCTTTAGCCCCATATTTTCTGATCTTATCTACTAGAGGCTTAGATAGTCTTACCACTTCTGTTTGCAAAGAGGCTATGGGAATGGCTTGAGAAACAGGAGGGGGTGGAGGAGGTTGAGCATTCGGATTCGCCCGAATGAACTCCGTATACCAATTGCTCATCATATGGAGAAAGGCTTTCCGAGCCTTATCTCCCTGACCCTGAGTCTCAGGTCTACTCTCAATAGGCGCTGTCCCTTGCGCGGGAGTAGGCACATTACTCTGAGCATCATCAGCATTACCTCGATTGGGATCCATTTACTATAATAGAAAACATTTCAAAATCATTAGGAGTCGTCACACTATCAAGTTTCGAATATGGCATGTATAGACTGACTATTACACTTGCTACGTTGGTCTGAGAATCAGCTAAACCATGGCTCTGATACAAATAAAAATGTAACACCCCTTACCCGAAACTGTCACCGGATTCGAATAATGAGCATTACCAAACTTACCAGAGTACAGACTCATGTTTACAATCAAATCATTACAATTTTACCCTTATCGAGGGTTTACTATAGCAATACTAACATCTTGGATGATTAGGATTCGAATCCTATTGTATCAGAAGCTCGAAAAATTTTTCACTTTTGAAACAACGTCACACGCCCGTGTGACACATAGCACGGCCGTGTGATAAGGCCGTGTAGCCTTCACACGCCCATGTCCAGATGCCGTGGACGAAACTGTCCAATTGTCTCAGATTCTACTTTTTTCTTCTCTTTAAGTAGTTCTTCAGCCTTGCAAGCTTGATCAACAAGTACCACCATTTCTTTTAGTTCAAGAATCTCAACAAATACCTTAATGTCTTCATTGAGCCCGTCTTCAAATCGTCTGCACATTTTGGCCTCTATAGGAACATATTCTCTAGCATACTTACTCAATCTGACGAACTCCCTTTCATATCCAGTAACTGTCATATTACCTTGTTTCAGCTCAAGAAACTCTTTACGCTTCTGATCAATAAATCTTTCACTGATGTATTTCTTCCGAAACTTTTCTTGAAAGAATTCCCAAGTTACCTTCTCTTTCGGTACCACAGAAATCAATGTCTTCCACTGATTATAGGCTGAATCCCTCAGCAAAGATATAGCACATTTCAAGCATTCTTCAGGGGTTCAAGACAATTCATCAAATACCCGGATAGAATTTTCAAGCCAAAACTCTGCTTTCTCAGCATAATCATCCACATCAGCTCTGAATTCTTCGGCCCCTAGTTTACGAATTTTATCAACTGGAGTTCTTTGAAATTTCATCATATCCACACCCTGAGGCATCGGGGGTATAGGTTGAGGAATTAGGGAAGGTGGGGGAGGTTGTACATTCGGGTTCATATGAACAAACTCAGTATACCAAGCACTCATCATCTGGAGAAAGACTTCCCGACCCCTTTCTCCTCCTCCTTGACCAACAGTAGGAGGTGGATTTTCAGTCCGCACCGCCCCTTCAGCCGGAGCTGGTGTATTACTCTCTACATCATCAGCCACAGTTGGATCGGGATTCATTAACTATAAAATAATCATTTAAAAGGTCAGAAGTCGTCACACTATCACAATATACACATATGGCATGTATAGCAAAATCCGTACATACAACACGTTAGTCTAAGAACTGACTAAACCTGCTCTGATACCACTAAATGTAACGCCCCTACGCCCGAGACCGTCACCAGAGTCGAGCTAGAAATGTTAATAAACTAAGTTTCGACATTTAAGAAATTCTATCTTGTTGATCTCAACATTAGTATTAGCAGTCCACCTACGTCACGGTTACAAAAAAAATCATATCTCGAGTTACGAAACTTGAAATCAAGATCTGTAAATTTTCCCTGAATCTAGACTCATATACCTATTTACTAATTGTTTTCTAGAATTTTTGGTTTGGCCAATTAGTAACGTTTATTAGTTAAAATTACCCCTGTTTCAGGACTCAACTGCACCAACCTCTGCTTACTACGAACCACTTTTCTCTCTGTACAAAATTCATAAGACTATACTGTTTGTTTCTCTTACAACTAGACTCAATAAGGATTCTGTACATATACATTATACCTCCTAATTATTTTTGTACAATTTATAGTGAATTTCCAAAGTTGGAACAGGGGATCCAAAAATCACTCTAGCCCTGTTTTACTAAAACTCAAATATCTCACAACATATAACTCCTTTACCTGTTTAACTTTTTCCATATAAAAATAGACACAATCAGATTAAATTCCATATTTAATTCACCACCTAATTCGCTACTATTTTTAGTGAATTTTCAAACTCATGTCTTTGCTGCTGCAATGTTCTGTTTTATGGCAAATTTCACTTTTCTATGGATATTCATGGACTAAGTGTCTCCTTAAGCATACATGTCTCACACATGATCTAGATTAACCATTCTGATGACTAATCATTATCAAGCATTTTCTCAACCAAACCACAACCATATCATATGATTAATTACACAAAATGAGTATATTGCTATACATGCCATATTCAAGTTATACAAGCCATTTTACCAAAATAGTTCTTCGGATAGTGTGAGCGAGTCTTTGACCTATCCCGATTCCCAAGCCGGCTTACCCAAAACTACAATGAATAAAAAGGGAGGAGTAAGCATAAATGCTTAGTAAGTTCACATGCAAATAACAGGTCATATAATCTTACAATTTAACACAACCTCATTTGCTTAAACATCATCAAGGCATTCCATTCATTACATAAGCATACTTATTACCTCACCACAATTTGTCTTACCACATTCTTCACAAAAAGGAATAAGTCCATACCTGTTCACTTACCTTTATTTATCACATTCACCATCGATTCACTTTCATTTTAGGTGTTCTCCCAATTTCCTTAAGGTTCACCCGTTGAACACATTGGAATATAACTTGGGTACGTGGATAGTATGTATGTAAATGTGCCATCCCCTTAGTTTAACAAGCTCAATAGCTTTTACAATTCAAGTAGCCAAGCTACTATGTAACTCGCCCATAAACGAACTCAGACTCAACTCAATGAGCTCAGGCATTCGCATCCATAAGTAAACTCAGACTCAACTCAACGAGCTCGGATGCCAAGTTACATCTCACGAACTCGGACTCAACTCAACGAGTTCAGAACTTAACCATCCTAGTGACATGTCACTTGTACCCTAATCTATTCCCAAGGTTCAAATGGGATTTCTCTCTCAATTCCACAATTCAATCGTCTTCCTCGAGATATCGAAACCAACATTTACTATATTCCATACTTATTTGCACATCAATTAGAAATAGTTCACAAAACATAATATTTCATAATAACAACTACAATAGCATATAATGACATTAAATAACTTAGAAATAGCAATTATATCACATTATTTACACATGAACTTACCTCAATGCCAAATATTTGAAATCGAGCCGATTCCTCGAAAACTTTGTTTTTTCCTCGTTCACAACTTGAATCTCATTTTTCTTGATCTAAAATAGCACATTTAGCTCATTTAATACTCAAATTTATCAAAATAGTCCTTAATTCAAATTTTGGCAAAATTACAATTTTGCCCCTAAACTTTTACATATTTACACTTTTGCCCCAAGGCTCGGAAATTAAATTTTATTCCAATTATTATGTTTTAGGACATGCTAATCATTTATTTACCATTAGCAAGCTCAAATTCTCATTATAACATGTACTTATGAACAATTTATATTTTTACCGATTAAGCCCTTTTTACTCGTTTTTACTTAAAATCGAGTAGCACAAGTTGTCTAACATAATTTAAAACCTCATATTCTATCATAAAACATCAAAATACAAAAATTTCACCTATGGGTATTTTTCCAAATATGAACCCTAGCTTAAATTATTGCTAGCATAAGCTTTATCGAGCTACCGAGATTCCAAAAACGTAAAAATCATTAAAATCGGGGCTTGGAATCACTTAGTATGAAGCTTGAAAGTTGAAAAAACCCTAGCTATTGAGAGAAGAAAGGTTCGGCCAAGGCATGAAGAAGATGATAGCTTTTTGTCATCTTTTTCCCTTTTAATTCATGTTAATAACCAAATGACCAAAATGCCCTTAATGTCTCTTTCTTTGAAAATTTTAATGTACAAGCCCATTTTTGTCTAAAATTTTAGAAAATGGTCAAATTGCTATTTAAGACCTCCTAATTAATATTCCAAAGCAATTTCATACTAAATGCTTCTAGAATACAAGTTTTGCAACTTATTTAATTTAGTCCCTAATTTCAAATTAAACACTTTATGCATAGAATTTCTTCACGAAATTTTCACACAATCATGCAATCATATCATAAACCTCAAAATAATTATAAAATAATTATTTCTATCTCAAATTTGTGGTCGCAAAACCATTATTCCGATTAGGCCCTAATTCGGGATATTACAACTCTCCCCCTTTAAGGATTTTCGTCCTCGAAAATCTTACCGGTAAATAAGTGTGGGTATTGTTTCCTCATAGTTTCCTCAGGTTCCCATGTAGCCTCTTCTACTCCATTCTTTTGCCACAACACTTTCACAAGAGCAATACTTTTATTCCTTAGTTGTTTGACCTCTCAAGCTAAAATCTTATTCGGTTCTTCTTCGTAGGTCATGTCTAGTTGTAGTTCAATTTCTATCGGTGAAACCACATGTGAAGGATTCGAACGATACCGATGTAACATAGAAACATGAAACACATCATGAATTTTCTCTAACTCAGATGGTAATGCCAATCTATACGCTACTGGCCCAACTCTTTCAATTATTTCATACAGCCCGATAAAACGCGGACTTAATTTGCCCTTCCGTCCAAATCTGAGAACTTTCTTCCACAGAGATACCTTTAAAAATACCTTATCACCAACTTGAAACTCAATTTCTTTTTGTTTCAAATCTGCATAAGATTTCTATCTATCCGAAGCAGCTTTTAAACAATCTTGGATCACTTTCACTTTTTCTTCAGTTTCTTTTATTAGATCAACCCCATAGATCTGATTTTCCTTGAGTTCAGTCCAATACAACGGCGTCCGACACTTGCGACCGTACAATGCTTCATAAGGTGCCATTTTCAAACTCGTTTGATAACTATTATTATAAGCAAATTCTACCAGCGGTAAATATCTTTCCCAACTACCTTGAAATTCCAATACACAACATCTGAGCATGTCTTCAAGAATCTGAATTACTCTCTCTGATTGTCCATCAGTTTGTGGATGAAAAGAAGTGCTAAAATTTAACTTCGTACCTAATGCCTCCTGTAATTTTTGCCAAAAGTGCGCGACCTATACCAGGCCATCGGGGCAAGGGCCAGGCCCCGATGAGTAGGAGGGCACGGCAGTCATCGTAAAACCTGAGGCACGAGCTCAGGCAGAGTGGCCGTCGGTGCAGATCTCGGTGGTAGTAGTAAATATTCAAATAAGAACTTTGAAGGCCGAAGAGGGGAAAGGTTCCATGTGAACGGCACTTGCACATGGGTTAGTCGATCCTAATAGACGAGGGAAGCCCGTCTGATAGTGCGTCCAGTGCGAGCTTTGAAAGGGAATCGGGTTAAAATCCCTGAACCGAGACGCGGCGACTGACGGTAACATTAGGGAGTTCAGAGACGTCGGCTGGGGCCTCGGGAAGAGTTATCTTTTTTGTTTAACGGCCTACCCACCCTTGAAATGGCTCAGTCGGAAGATGGTGAACTATGCCTGATCGGGGCGAAGCCAGAGGAAACTCTGGTGGAGGCCCGCAGTGATACTGACGTGCAAATCGTTCGTCTGACTTGGGTATATGGGTTGCGCAATGGGAGCTTGCAACCATGACAAAATTATGCAATCCAATGCATACGAAGGAGGTCATTTCGTCTTGTCAGACTGGACCTATACTCGGAGAGATTGAAAGCCCATCTCCAAAGTTCAGTAAACATGGAAAGTAATCTTCCAAGATATGCATGGCAAATATGGAAGGTGATCTTCGAAGATATGGGATCTTAGATATTAGAACATACGATTTTGTAATCTTAGAGATTTGATTCTAGTTAGCTTGTAATCTTAGTCATTAATCCAAACCGTTGATTTTGGGGAGGCTTAGCTATAAATAAAGGCCTCTACCCCTCATTGTATATTCATTGAGTTGTTAATAAGAATTCTGAGAGTATGCACTCGAACTTTTCTATCAGGTGTTCTTATTTTTCTGTGGCTTTTGTTCATTGTTCTTACTTTATTCTTCTACTGTTCTTCGCGAGTTCCTGAAAAGGAGTTCTGTTGAATCTTTATTTGGGACAAGTCAGGCAGGCTTAGGCGTTTTTAAACCAAAAAAAAACCTAAGGCCGCACGGATCGCTTGTGAAAACTCTAAGTCCGTGACAGTTGGTATCCGAGCTAGTGTTCGAAGGCAGCATTGAAAGATGTCAAAGAAGTTGCTAAGAATGTTGAGGGAATGGAGACCCGTGGGAGGGCTAGGAAAGCTAGTCGTTCAAGGGACATACTGTCAGCTTTGGAAGATCGAGTCGTCAATCTCGAGGAATCTGTGGGGGATTTCAAGGAGAGGATTGATGAGATCGATGATAGGGTCAATGATGGGTTGCTGTCCATGAAGGAGCAACTTAGAGATTATGTGTTGGACTCTGTTGAAAAGCTGACGAGCAAGGATGATGCAATTGAGGCTATGATGACAGCCTTGAAAGAGGAGATTGCTGAGCTCAAGGGTGAACTCACAATCTATAAGGCCGCTTTGAGCAATGGAGGGCTAGCTGCTGTCGCATCCAAGCCCAGTGTTGATGTTCCCAAGCCCAAGGAGTTTAAGGGAATAAGGTCCGCAAGAGATGTGGATAACTTCCTGTGGGGAGTCAAGCAATACTTCTATGCCAAAGGCATCACTGATGATGCCACTAAGGTAATAACTACTGTTATGTATCTTACTGACATTGCCCTATTGTGGTGGCGTCGTAGGTCCACCAATGTGAGACGTGGTGGGACTAAAATTGGAACTTGGAAGGAGTTCCAATACGAGTTTAAGGCACAGTTTTACCCAGAGTATGCCGAGGATGAAGCTCGGGTAAAGTTGCGTCAGCTTTTGCAACAAGTGAGGGAGTATGTGTAGGAATTCAGTGAATTGATGCTTCAAATCTCAGATATGGGTGAGAAAGAGCATTTTTTTCCTTCATGGGTGGGTTGAAACCATGGGCGAAGCAAGAGTTGCAACACGGAGGAGTCCAAGAGCTTACGAAAGCTATGTCTATAGTAGAATCGTTGGCCAAATTTGGGGGGAGGAAAGAGAGACCCGAGTCCTCTAAGCTCAAGTTCAACTCAAAAGGAAATAGTGGGGGAGACAAAGAAAGACCCACGAGGAATGGCAATAGGAAGAAGCCTTGGGACAAAAGAAATAGTGGGCCTATAAGTTGTTTTCATTATGATGGCCCGCATATGATTAAAGACTGTCCAAAGAAGGCCGCACTCTCTACCATAGAAACAAAAGGGGAGTCAAATGCGGAGGACAACAATCTAGGTTTGATACTAGGGGTGTCGAAGACAAGATTGTCATGGGTTGTTGTTTGCAGATATGGTAGTGGCTGGCAGAAAGTTGAATGCTCTTGTGGACATAGGAGCGTCCGATTTATTCATATCTGAAGGGGCCGCTCATAAACTTGGCCTTAAGATTGAAAATGAGCGGGGTCAGATCAAAATAGTGAACTCAGAAAATGTTCCAATCAAGGGGGTCGCAAAGGGGGTAGATCTCCAACTTGGCACATGGATCGGTAAGGCATCCATTAAGGTAATACCACTCGATGACTATGACTTTTTCGTTGGTTTAAGCTTACTTGATCGAGTTAATGTGACCATTTCTCCTTCTGGTAATTACATGGTGATTCCGGATCCAAACCATCAATGCATAGTGAGATTGATAAGAAAGGGGAGTCTGGAAGGAAAAACATTATCCGCAATTCAATTTGCTAAGGGGGTACGTAAAGATGAAGTCTCCTACTTAGCCACGTAGAAGATGAGGGAAATTGTAAAGCCCGTTCCTAAGATCCCTAAGGAAGTGAGCCAAATATTGCAATTGTTTCGAGATGTGATGCTTGTAAAGCTGCCAAGTAGTTTGCCGCCTAGGAGGGAGGTGGATCACAATATCGAATTGGTGAACAACAGGTTACCGCCAGCTAGGGCCCCTTATTGAATGTCCCCACCAGAGTTGGAAGAACTGCAAAAATAGTTGAAAGAGCTTTTAGATGCGGGATTCATTAGACCATCTAAATCTCCGTATGGTGCGCTGGTGTTGTTCCAAAAGAAGTATGATGGGTCGTTAAGGATGTGCATTGATTATCGGGCCCTAAACAACATCACCGTGAAAAATAGGTACCCTATCCCCCTTATTACAGGCTTGTTTGATCAGCTTGGTAGTCCGAGATGGTTTACCAAGTTGGACTTAAGGTCGGGGTACCATCAAGTTCGGATAGCCGAGGGAGACGAGCCAAAGACAGCTTGTGTGACGCGGTATGGTTCATATGAGTTCGTGATGCCCTTCGGGCTCACAAATGCCCCAGCTACCTTCTGCACCCTGATGAATAAGGTATTTCAACCTTTCCTTGATCGTTTCGTGGTTGTTTACCTTGACGATATTATCGTGTACAGCAAGTCGATTGACGACCATGTGTTACATTTGAGGGAAGTGTTGCAAACTTTGAGGGAAAATGAGCTGTTTGTCAAAGAGGAGAAATGCTCGTTTGCCCAACAAGAGGTGCCATTCTTAGGCCATATTGTGGGAAGTGGCCAGATCCGAATGGATGAAAACAAGATCCGGGCTATTGTTGAGTGGGAGGCTCCGACCAAGGTGACAAAGTTGAGATCCTTCCTTGGGTTGACAAACTACTATCGACACTTTATCGAGGGCTACTCTAGAATTATCACCCCTTGATGGACATGTTGAAAAAGGGCCAAGCATGGGATTGGAACCCACAATGTGAGAGAGCCTTTAATCAATTGAAGTAAGTGATGACAAAGGAGCCGGTATTGGCACTACCGAATTACTCGAAGCCTTATGAAGTACGTACGGATGCATCAGAGTATGCCATTGAGGGAGTATTGATGCAAGATGGGCATCTAGTTACTTTTGAAAGTCGAAAGCTTAATGAGATAGAGCGGAAATATACGGTCCAAGAAAAGGAGATGACCGCTGTGGTGCATTGCTTGCGCACATGGAGGCCTTATTTACTGGGTTCCAAGTTCGTGGTTCTTATCGATAATGTTGCAAACAGTTATTTTCTAACCCAGAAAAGGTTGTCTCCCAAACAGGCTCGTTGCCAGGTTTTTCTAGCAGAGTTCGACTTTACGATGGAATATAAGCCAGGCAGTGCCAATGTTGTAGCTGATGCACTTAGTCAAAAGATGGAATTTGTGGCAATCAGTAAACCCAATGGGTCCTTATTAGAACACATTTGAGAGGGTTTGTCCCATGACCCCATGGCCAAAAGCTTGATTGAGCTTGCCAAAAAAGGGAAAATGAGGAGGTTTTGGCTTGAGGAGGAATTGCTATACACTCATGGGCACCGCCTTTACGTGCCTCACTATGGGAAGTTACGCAAGAAAGTCATGAAAGAGTGTCATGACTCAAAATGGGCGGGTCATCTAGGAATGTACCGTACCCTGGCCCTTTTGAAAGATCGTTACTATTGGCCTCATATGGGCGAAGATGTTGAGACCTATGTGAAAACTTGTCTAGTATGCCAACAAGACAATGTCGAGCAAAAGAATCCAACCAGATTGCTACAACCCTTGCCCATTCCGAAAAGACCATGAGAGAGTATCATTACTATTGGCCTCACATGGGCGAAGATGTTGAGACCTATGTGAAAACTTGTCTAGTATGCCAACAAGACAATGTCGAGCAAAAAAATTTGGCCAGTTTGCTACAACCCTTGCCCATTCCAGAAAGACCATGAGAGAGTCTGTCCCTAGATTTTATTATAGGTTTGCCTAAGTCTGACGGGTTTGCAAGTATTCTTGTTGTGGTGGACAGGTTCTCAAAGTATACGACGTTTATTCCAGCCACAAAAGAGTGCCCCGCTGAGGAGGCTGCCCATTTATTTCTTAAACATGTGGTGAAATGTTGGGGAGTGCCACTGTCTATTGTTAGTGATCAAGACGGGCGATTTACGGGACAGTTCTGGACAGAGTTTTTCAAGTCAATGGGCTCAGATTTAAGTTTTTCCACAAGCATGCATCCGCAAATAGATGGGCAAACTGAACGAGTGAATGCGTTGTTGGAAACCTATCTTCGGCATTATGTAAGTGCCACCCAAAGGGATTGGCCAAAGTTGTTGGACGTGGCGCAATTCTCATACAACTTGCAACAAAGCAGAGCTACGAATCAAAGCCCATTTGAGATAGTGACGTTGCAACAGCCACTCACACCCAATGCTGTTGTGACTCGCTACACAGGACCAAATCCTGTAGCTTATCAATTTGCGAAAGATTGGCAAGAGAAGAATGACTTGGCTAGAGCTTGCTTACACAAGGCAAGCAAGCGTAACAAGAAGTGGGCCGATCAAAATTGAAGGGATGTGAAATTTCAATTAGGTGACTTTGTCCTTGCCAAACTACACTCGATATTACGGTATACGGGTTTGTACAAGGGGCTTGTGCGAAGATATGAAGGGCCGTTTAAGGTGGTAAAGAGAGTAGGCAAGGTAGCCTACAAGTTTGAGTTGTCAGCAAAGCTCAAAGTACACCCAGTGTTTCATGTAAGCATGCTCAAGCCATTCCATGGGGATCAAGAGGGCCCAAATCGAAGCACGTCCATAAGAGCACCAATGGGGGTAAAGGTCTATTCTGATCGTAAAGTTGAAAACATTGAGGTCGACCGGGTGATTAGACAAAAGTACCATCAGCCGCGGCAGAATACTTAGTTTGATGGAAGGGACTTTCTGACAGCGAGGCAAGTTGGTAACCTACCGAAGCATTGTGGCAATTCCAAGAAAAGATAGACGGATTCCATGAGGAGGATGCGATGAGGACGTCGCTAGAACAAGTGGGGGAGAATGTCATGGGTTGCGCATGGGAGCTTGCAACCATGAAGAAATTATGCAATCCAATGCATACGAAGGAGGTCATTTCGTCTTGTCAGACTGGACCCGTGCTTAGAGAGATTGAAAGCCCATCTCCAAAGTTCAGTAAACATGGAAAGTAATCTTCCAAGATATACGTGGCAAATATGGAAGGTGATCTTCGAAGATATGGGAACTTAGATATTAGAAGATACGATTTTGTAATCTTAGAGATTTGATATCTAGTTACCTTGTAATCTTAGTCATTAATCTAGACCATTGATTTTGGGGAAGCTTAGCTATAAATAAAGGCCTCTACCCCTCATTGTATATTCATTGAGTTGTTAATAAGAATTCTGAGAGTATTCACTCAAACTTTTCTCTCAAGTGTTCTTATTTTTCTGTGGCTTTTCTGAGAGTATTCATTCAATCTTTATTTGGGACAAGTCAGGC
>CM035628.1:78446063-78461063 GCA_020496765.1 Gossypium stocksii
GAGGTGATATTGACCGAGCGCAGGGGTTGTCCAAGGCAGTGCCCACGCCCACCTCATGCCTAGACGCTGGTGCCCCCATCGCCGGTTAGGTTTCTGATGGTGCTCCGGCAATCCGTTCCGGCGGTGCTCAGGCGATTGTTCCAGCGGTGCTCCGGCGAGACATCCCGAAATATAGAAAATGGTGCAACGAGTCGTCCCGGTCCCTCCCACTTCAGAACAAGAGCCTCTGACACCTAGGGGCCTTGGTCGTGCCATAGAATCGGGCACCATCAGTCCCTTGGTGCTTGGATGCATGGTAGCCTCGGATACCATCAGCTGCTTGGTGCATCGGATGTGTGAGAGCCTCGAGTCGCATCGGGACCTTGGTGCGTAGGATGTGCGAGAGCCTCGAGCAGCATTGGCACCTTGGTGCATCGGATGTGCGAGGGCCTCGAGCAGCATTGGCACCATGGTGCGTCGGATGGGCGAGAGCCAAGAGCCATTCGGCACCTTAGTGCCTCAGACGTGCGGGAGCCTCAAGCCGCATCGGTACCTTGGTGCATTAGATGTGTGTGAGCCTCGAGCCATTTGGCACCTTGGTGTGTCGGATGTGCGAGAGCCTCGAGCAACATCGGCACCTTGGTGCCTCGAATGTGCGGGAGCCTCGAGCCGCATCAGAACCTTGTTGAGTCGGATGTGCGGGAGCCTTCAGCCATTTGGCACCTTGGTGGGTCGAATGTACGAGAGCCTCGAGCAGCATCGGCACCTTAGTGGGTTAGATGTGCAGAAGCCTTCAACCATTTGGCACCTCGGTGCGTCAGATGTGCAAGAGCCTCGGGCCATTCGGCACCTCATTGCGTCAGATGTACGGGAGCCTCGAGCCATTCTGCACCTTGGTGCATCGGATGTGCGAGTGCCTCGAGCAGCATTGGCACCTTGGTGCGTCGGATGTGGGAGAGCCTCGAGCAGCATCGGCACCTTAGTGGCTCAGAAGTGCAGGCGCCTCGTGCAGCGTCGGCACCTTGGTACCTCGGACGTGCGGGAGCCTTGAGCAGCACTGGCACCTTGGTGCATCGAATGTGTGGGAGCCCCTAGACATTCGGCACCTTGGTGCGTCGCCTCGAGCTATTCGGCACCTTGGTGTGTTGGATGTGCGAAACCTCGAGCAGCATCGGTACCTTGGTACCTCAGACATGCGGGAGCCTCGAGCCGCATCAGCACCTCGGTGCATCGGATGTACGGGAGCCTGGAGCCATTCAGCACCATGGGGCCTCAGATGTGCTAGAGCCTCGACCAGCACCGTGACCTTGGTGCCTCAGACGTGTAGGAGCCTCGAGCCGTATCGGCACCTTGGTGCGTCGGATGTGGGGGACCATCGAGCCATTCGGCACCTTGGGGCGTCGGATGTGCGGGAGCCTCGAGCAACGTCGGCACCTTAATGCATGGGATGTGCAGGAGCCTCGAGCCATTTGGCACCTTGGGGCCTCGAATGTGCAAGACCCTCGACCAACATCGACACGTTGGTGGGTCAGATGTGCGGGAGCCTCGAGCAGCATCGACAGCTTGAGGATTCAGATGTGCAGGAGCCTCGAGCAGCATCGGCACCTTGGTGCCTCGGATGTGTGGGCTAGCAAATGTCCCTGTTTTAGACATGTGAATGTCGCCTGGTAGCAGGTTGACGAAGTTTTTTTAGCTCTTTAAGGGGTAGAGACCCGCTGCCCCCCGACGTGCCCCCTCGACCCGAGGGTGGGTGCGTCCCTTACCCCCATGGGGGTCGGGTTGTCCCACAAGAACTCACCAACGGTGGTGGGTCGGTGGCCGGTGGTGGTGGCCGGGGTGCCCATAGAAATGTAGCCAACAACTCCAAGACCAAGTTCCCTATATCAGGTAAAGATTTCTTAGGGTGGCTTATGCATTGCTGTGGGCTCGAGCTTGGCTTCCTCATCTTCCCCCGTCACATTTAGGGACACCTTGCGCCTCCCAAGTCAGCAACCACACGGCGCCTTGGCCTTGCCAAGGCCTTGCCTACATTCGAAGCTACCTGTGACCCTAGTACCAAGTCCCTTTGACGGTAACGGCTCACTGGGGGGCGTCAGTTGAGTTTGTAGGCTCGGTCTTGGCTTGCCCAATTCCCAGCGAGATTTGTCCCTCGTAGTTCTCGTGCCAAGCGGTTGTGGTGTGCCCTCGTTTCATTGCTCCGTTTGCTCCCCTACCAGTACATTGGTTGGGTGGGTTGTTGGCCGGTGTGCGTGGGTGCTACTACTAGTACGCAATGGGCATAAGAGTGGTGTTTTGGTTGTGTGTATTGGCAGGCTCCATGCTACCCGCATCGAACTGTCGAGCCGCACTCCTCTTCATTAACTCCCCTTATTGCAATTGAACTCAGGGGGTGCGATTGGGATCCTGTGTTGCGTACCTAAGCCAGATGGAATTATGGATGTGTTGCTATCCTTTCTCCATCTCGTACCCTTCGGGGTGCATGGTGGACCTCAATCGTGCCTTGTGTCCTGAGTGTGCCCCCTTAAATTGGCGTGGCCTCATCGGTGCATTAGTGCTCAATCGTGCTTTCAGATGCGGAAAATAATTTTGCGACTAGGGTCCAGACCTTTATCTCTCGATGCCTATGCATTTTGTCTCTCGAGACAGATGATGCTCGTGCTCTGTTATGCCCTTTTTGTTGCTCACACAGCATGTTGAGGGCCATGCAGTGCCGACGTAGCGGAGGAATGCTACCTGGTTGATCCTGCCAGTAGTCATATACTTGTCTCAAAGATTAAGCCATGCATGTGTAAGTATGAACAAATTCAGACTATGAAACTGCGAATGGCTCATTAAATCAGTTATAGTTTGTTTGATGGTATTTGCTACTCGGATAACCGTAGTAATTCTAGAGTTAATACGTGTAACAAAACTCGACTTCTGGAAGGGATGCATTTATTAGATAAAAGGTCGACACGGGCTTTGCCCATTGCTCTGATGATTCATGATAACTTGACGGATCGCACGGCCTTTGTGCCGGTGATGCATCATTCAAATTCCTACCCTATCAAATTCTGATGGTAGGATAGTGGCCTACTATGGTGGGGAAGGGTGACGGAGAATTAGGGTTTGATTCTAGAGAGGGAGCCTGAGAAACGGCTACCACATCCTAGGAAGGAAGCAGGCATGCAAATTGCCAAATCTTGACACGGGGAGGTAGTGACAATAAGTAACAATACCGGGCTTTATAAGTCTAGTAATTGGAATTAGTACAATCTAACTCCCTTAACGAGGATCCATTGGAGGGCAAGTTTGGTGCCAGCAGCCGCGGTAATTCCAGCTCCAATAGTGTATATTTAAGTTGTTGCAATTAAAAAGCTCGTAGTTGGACTTAGGGGTGGGTCGGCCGGTCTGCCTCACGGTGAGCACCGGTCTGCTCGTCCCTACTGCCGGCGATACGCTCTTAGCCTTAATTGGCGGGGTCGTTCCTCCAGCACTATTACTTTGAAGAAATTAGAGTGCTCAAAGCAGGCCTACGCTTGTATACATTAGCATGGGATAACATCATAGGATTTTGATCCTATTATGTTGGCCTTCGGGATCGGAGTAATGATTAATAGGGACAGTCGGGGGCATTCATATTTCATAGTCAGAGGTGAAATTCTTGGATTTATGAAAGACGAACAACTATGAAAGCATTTGCCAAGTATGTTTTCATTGATCAAGAACAAAAGTTGGGGGCTCGAAGATGATCAGATACCGTCCTCGTCTCAACCATAAACGATGCCGACTAGGGATTGGCGGATGTTGCTTTTAGGACTCCGCCAGCACCTTATGAGAAATCAAAGACTTTGGGTTTCGGGGGGAGGATGGTCGCAAGGCTGAAACTTAAAGGAATTGACGGAAGGGCACCATGATAAACACCGAATTATACATATTTTTACCTCATATTTAGCCTACATTTTGGATGGTTTCTTATCAATTTTGTGAGAACTGGTGCTCTTAACCCCTCTTTTTCTTATCTTATACTCAGGAGAGTATAGGGAAGAGAAAAGAACAGAAAACGGGCCAAAAACGGTGAAAAATGGATCAAAAAGCACGAACCACACGGGCCAAGAGGTGCCACACGGCCGTGCCATACGGGCGTGCTTCATGAAGATCACATCAAAGCCCCGACAAGCACGGCCACTACATACGGGCGTGCTAAATCACACGGCCTCTATCAAACCCACACGGGCATGGCACATGGGAGTGTTCTAGTCGTGAGAAAGACGAATTTCACTCAAATTGGGATGCTTAGGGGCTAAGAAAGAGTCCCCAAAAGTTCTCTATATAAAGATCCCATAAGGCAACATTGAGGGGGGCCTTCTTCCACTTTTACACACGTTCTATATTCTTTTCCTCTCGTCTTTCTGCCACACCACATGTAGAAGCAAGGGATTACTCGAAGGGAGAAGCCAATCAGTTCATCTCAGAAGCCGAAGTTCTGCATCAACATAGAGGATTTCCCTAAATTCCTTCAGGGGTTTTTGGTTTCTTTTATGTTTTGTTATTTTATATCTTCTGGGATGTTTTCTTTTATCATTATGAACTAAACCCCTCAAATACTTGAGGGGGATGAAACCTAAGACAGATCTTGTTATTTATTCTTGATTTATATGATAATTACTTGAATTGTTCTTAATTATGTGTTCTTCATTCTTGTTTTAATAGTCCTAGGTATTAATTCAATCATTAGATGTGCTTTGAGCAGAGGAGAAAAAGTCCCTGTGATAAGAGTAGATCTACCATAATTAAGCGGAGTTGCATGCAACCCTAGACATAGGGCAACATAAATCTGCTGGATTAGGGTCAAACCTAATATGGAGAACCATAGATCGAATTAATGCAACCTAGGGAGTTAATTAATAAGGGAATTTTAATTAACAACTTAGGCCTAGTTGCTCTTTACCTCGACGGAGGGTTTAGCATAGATTAGGGATCTCTACGGATCAAGTCAAGCAAATAACTCATATAATTCAAGAAGATAATAACAAGTGAAGTCTAGGTGGATTCTCCCTTAAGTATTGATCATACCAATTAGCTTTCCCCTAAAAAGTCTTCCCAATTTACTTTTCCTATTTTTCTTAGTTTAGATTTTAGCGATTAGTTTTAAACAAAACCCTCATTTAATTTTTAGGTTAAATAATAGAAAAAAGGTGAGTAATAGTACTTTCGGTTCCCTTGGGTACGATACTTGATCTTATCACTAGACTATACTACTGTCGACAGGTGCGCTTGCCTTAAAACGTCGTGATATTAGTTAGTTTGGGTTTGATCAAGTTCTTTATAAATTTTATTACTTCATATCACGCGATATCAAGTTTTTGGCGCCGTTGCCGGGGAACTAAACTGAAATA
Source organism: Gossypium stocksii (assembly GCA_020496765.1). NCBI lineage: Eukaryota > Viridiplantae > Streptophyta > Magnoliopsida > Malvales > Malvaceae > Gossypium > Gossypium stocksii. The sequence goes on from CM035628.1 coordinate 78,451,421, forward strand.
TTACGAAAGCTCGATTTCTATTACTTTAGCCATTACTATTTATAATATTTATATTTTTACTTTTTTTATTTTTATTTTTAAATTTATTTTCTTCTCTTTTTAGGCTTTTCTAGTTTATGACTAGAAATAACCCGACTGGACCACTACTTTTTGACGAAGATTTGGAAGCTACAGTCCGCAGAAATCGTAGAGAGATCAGACGAAGTCTACATTATCTAGAACAAGGACTTGAGCAAGAGTTAGAACCTACTGAAGAGATGGCCGCAAATCAAAATATTCACCAACCTCCAGCACTAACTGCCGAACCAGAAGAAGCTCCGCGTACTATGTATGATTATGCTAAACCTAGTGTGATTGGTACTCAAACTAGTATTGTTAGACCTGCTATTGCTGCTAACAATTTTGAACTAAAACCTAGTACTATTCAGATGATTCAGCAATTTGTGCAATTTGACGGTGTACAGGATGAAGATCCCAACTCACATCTAGCCAATTTTTTGGAATTATGCGACACCTTTAAAATCAATGGCGTTACTGATGACGCCATTCGTCTAAGTCTATTTCCTTTTTCTTTAAGAAATAAGGCAAAACAGTGCTTAAATTCTTTACCACGAGACTAAATTACTACATGGGACCAGATGTCCGAAAAATTTTTGCTTAAATATTTTCCCCTGCTAAAACTGCTAAATTACGAAACGATATTTCTTCTTTTGTGCAGATGGATTTAGAAACACTCTATGATGCCTGGGAAAGGTACAAAGATCTTTTGAGAAGATGCCCTCATCATGGATTACCTTTATGGCTACAGGTTCAAACTTTCCATAATGGGTTAAACACATCAACTAGGCAAATGATCGATGCAGCCGCAGGTGGAACCATCAATAATAAAACACCTGACGCAGCTTACGAATTTATTGAGGAGATGTCATTGAATAACTATCAGTGGCAAGTCATGAGGACAAAGCCGACGAAAGCCGCAGGAGTTTATAATATTGATGCTGTTACTATGCTCACTAACCAAGTAGAATTTTTAAATAAGAAATTTGATAATTTTGTTGGTTCTACGCAGGCTCAACCAGTGATGCAATGTGATACAGCTCCAGGAATTATGTTTAATTCAGACCATCTGCACAACATGGAAGCCGAACATGCCAATTATATGCGTAATAATTCTCGGCCTCAAAATAATCCGTATAGTAACACTTATAATGCAGGTTAGAGAAATCACCCAAATTTTTCATAGGGAGGACAAGGAAATCAAAGACAACAGCCTTCGGTATTTCAGTAGCCACCACCACAACAGGAAAAGAAGCCGAATCTTGAAGATATGGTCACCAAATTCATGGCCGCTTCAAAAACTCGCTTTCAAAGCACTGAAACAGCATTGAAGAATCAACAGGCCTTGATTCAAGGACTCGAGAACCAAATTGGTCAACTGGCAAAATTAATCTTAGAAAGGCCTCAGGGCGGACTTCCAAGCAACACCGAACCAAATCCCAGAGAACATGTTAAAGCAATCACTCTAAGAGATGGTAAAGTGCTAGCAGAACCACAAAAGAAGAATGCACACGAACTGCCGAAAGACAAAATAGAGGAATCCAAGGACGACGCTATTCCAACACTCAAAGAATACAAACCTCGCATCCCATACCCAGCAAGGTTAAAAAAGGACCAAACAGACGCCCAATTCGGTAAGTTTCTTGAACCTTTCAAACAATTACATATTAACTTACCCTTTGTTGAAGCAATTTCACAGATGCCGAAATACTCAAAATTCCTGAAAGAACTCTTGACAAACAAAAGGAAGCTGGAAGAATTAGCTACAGTGGAACTCAACGAAGAGTGTTTAGCCATTCTCCAGAATAAACTGCCAACAAAGCTAAAAGATCCAGGGAGTTTCACTATTCCTTGTTTGATTGGTAGCTTAATTATTAATAAGGCATTGGCTGATTTAGGTGCAAGTATTAATCTCATGCTTTATAAAATGTTCAAGCAACTAGGTCTAGGGGAGCCTAAACCCACTAGGATGAGCATTCAACTAGCCGATAGATCTGTTAAGTACCCTAGGGGAATCATTGAAGATGTGCTAGTAAAAGTCGATAAATTTATATTCCCTGTGGATTTTGTTGTGCTTGACATGGATGAAGACATTGACGTACCCTTGATTTTAGGTCGCCCATTTTTAGCCACTGCCAGAGCTATTATCGATGTAGGGGATGGTAAATTAGTTCTTAGAGTTGGTGAAGAGGAAGTCATTTTTAAAATCTATGATGCTATGAAATTTTCTAAAGAGCAAGATGATTCGTGTTATTTTGTCGATATGATTGATCACTTTGTTCAAGATAATTTTCAGGAAATTTCTATCACCGACACACTAGAACTGTGCCTTGTTCAGGGGGAGGGTGAAACCACCTTAGAAATCGAGAAGGTAAGAAAAGAATTAGATTCTAGCAAAACGATCATTAGACATATAAGCTATGAGAATTTAAAGATGAATGATAAGCTAAGACAGAAACCTTCCGTTGAGGAACCCCCTAAATTGGAATTAAAACAACTGCCAGAACACTTAGAATATGCCTTTTTAGGGGAGAACTCAACTTTGCCGGTCATTATTGCATCAAATTTAAGCTCTAAAGAAAAGGAAGAACTGCTCCAGGTACTAAGAAAACATAGGCAGGCCATAGCTTGGAAAATTTCGGATATCAAGTGAATTAATCCCTCTTTTTGTACTCACAAGATTTTGATGGAAGACGAATATAAACCAGCAATACAAGCCCAGAGACGATTAAATCCTAACATGAAAGAAGTCGTGAAAGCCGAGGTAATTAAACTCCTTGATGCTGGTATCATTTATCCTATTTCTGACAGTTCTTGGGTAAGCCCTGTGCAGGTTGTTCCTAAGAAAGGTGGGCTAACCGTGGTTACCAATGACAAAGAAGAGCTCGTACCAACACGAACAGTCACAGGATGGAGAGTATGCATAGATTACCGAAAGCTGAATGACGCCACTCGAAAAGATCATTTTCCTTTGCCCTTTATCGATCAAATGTTAGAAAGATTAGCCGGTCACATGTATTATTGCTTCCTAGATGGCCTCTCAGGTTACTTCCAAATTCCAATAGCCCCAGAAGATCAGGAAAAAACGACGTTCACATGCCCATACAGTACGTTCGCATATCGAATAATGCCTTTTGGTTTATGTAACGCTTCTGCTACTTTTCAGCGATGCATGCTAGCCATTTTTAACAAATTTGTGGAAGATATCATGGAGATATTCATGGATGATTTCTCCATTTTCAGCAATTCCTTCCAACACTGTCTTAATAATTTAAAACTTGTTTTGATGAGATGTGAAGAGACAAATCTAGTGCTAAATTGGGAAAAATGTCATTTCATGGTCCAGGAAGGTATTGTACTAGGACATAAAATTTCTAATAGAGGAATAGATGTAGACAAAGCAAAAGTTGAAACCATTGAAAAACTACCCCCTCCTAGTTCAGTTAAGGCTATAAGAAGTTTTTTAGGACACGCCGGTTTTTATCGTAGATTCATTAAGGACTTTTCTAAGATAGCTAAGCCTTTAACTAAATTGCTAGAAAAAGACATACCTTTCAACTTCGACCAAGAATGCCTAGAATCCTTTAGCACCCTTAAAGACAAGTTAGTCAACGCCCCAATTATGATTTCACCTGATTGGAATTTACCTTTTGAACTAATGTGCGATGCAAGTGATTTTACCGTAAGTGCAGTTTTAGGACAGCGAAGGGACAAGCACTTCCAACCGATCTACTACGCTAGCAGAACATTGACAGCTGCTCAAGCCAACTGCACCACCACGGAGAAAGAATTATTAGCTGTTATCTTTGCTTTTGATAAATTCAGATCTTATTTAATTTTTTCAAAAGTCATCGTTTTCACTGATCATTCAGCTCTTCGTTATCTCTTAGCCAAACCTGACGCAAAACCTCGGTTAATAAGATGGATTTTACTTTTACAGGAATTTGACTTGGAAATTAAAGACAAGAAAGGAGCTAAAAATTTAGCAGCAGATCACCTCTCGAGACTAGAAAATACATAGCCCAAGTACCTCGAGAAGATAAACGATAAGTTCCCTAAAGAACAACTCCTAACCTTAGCAGGTACGACACTTTCTTGGTTTGCTGATTTTGCAAATTATTTAGCAGCCAACATAACCCCAAAAGGGCTAACCCATCAGCAAAAGAAGCGATTCTTTGCTAATGTGAAAAACTACTTTTGGGAAGACCCTTTTCTTTTTCAAATTTGCTCAGATCAGGTTATACGAAAATATGTTGATGACATAGAAGCATATCAAATTTTGGAACACTGCCACTCAGGCCCCACAGGAGGACATCACAGCGGAACCAAAACCGCTCATAAAGTACTCGAATTAGGTTTTTACTGGCCTACACTTTTCAGAGATGCCAACAGGTATGTGTCCACTTGTGATAAATGCCAATGAACAGGTAATATCTCCCAGCTTAATGAAATGCCTCAAAACTATATACTTTCATGTGAAATATTTGATGTATGCGGTATAGATTTCATGGGACCATTCCTTAATTCATTTGGGAATAAGTACATACTAGTAGCAGTGGATTACATGTCAAAATGGGTAGAGGCTCAAGCCTTACCCACGAACGATGCTAGAATGGTAGTACGATTTTTAAAGAAAATTTTTGCTCGATTTGGAACACCTAGGATAATCATAAGTGATAGGGGCACATTTTTGCAATACCCAATTTGAAAAGATCTTAAGAAGGTATGGAGTATACCACAGAACAGCTACCCCTTACCACCCACAAACTAGCGGCCAAGTCGAAGTAACAAACAGAGAACTGAAGCGCATCCTAGAAAAGACAATAGAATCAAATAGGAAAGACTGGTCTAGAAAATTAGATGATGCACTATGGGCTTATAGAACTGCTTTTAAAACACCCATAGGAACATCTTCATATAAACTCATTTATGGGAAAAACTGTCGTCTACCATTTGAACTTGAACACAAAGCATTTTGGGTATAAAATTTCTAAACCTTGATCTTAAAAGTGCAGGTGAAAAAAGGCTCATGCAGTTGAATGAACTAGATGAATGGCGCTACAACGCATACAAAAATTCAAGACTGTATAAAGAAGCCATGAAGCAACGTCATGACAAAAGGCTGAAACAACCCAAGCAGTTCAAAACAGGTGATCTCGTCCTACTCTACAACTCAAGGTTGAAACTATTCCCTGGAAAACTTAAATCAAGGTGGTCAGGTCCGTTCACCGTTCTAAATGTCTTTCCATACGGCACTATCGAGGTAACTCACCCCAACCACGGTACTTTCAAGGTAAATGGTCATAAGCTAAAACATTATAAAACTGAGAATTTTACGGAAAACAAGGAGGAGCTTAGGCTCCACGCCGTTTCTTCTTGACACCTCTAGGAAGAGTCGAGCTTAGACTCTAATTAAGCGTTTCTCGGGAGGCAACCCAAGCACTAACATAGTAACTTTCTTCTCTTTTTAAATTTTTCGTGTTTTATTGCATAAACTAACATTTTTCTGCAGAAAATTTTGAACCACGCGGCTAGGCACACGTGCGTGCCTAAGGCCGTGCGCATACCTAAAAACAGAGACACGGTCATGTAGACAGATCGTGTGCAAACAGAGTAACTTTTCCCCAAAACACGGGCTACCGATAAAACCCCACGGCCGTGCGACATGGCCGTGGCGACTCTTCGACAGCCACACGGGTAAGCAAGGAAAACACACGCCCGTGCTATAGGGCCGTGGCAACCTTACACCTTCAACACGGGCAAACATAGAGACACACGCCCGTGCCATTAGCCCGTGGAAGCTACTGTCAATTGAGACACGCCCGTGCACCTTACTACACGCCCGTGCCTTTAACGAAGAACCAATCTCCACGGCCGTGTATACATTACCACACCCGTGCGTTTAACGAAGAACCAATCTCTACGGCCGTGCTCAAAATCGACACGGGCGTGCTCATCGAACGTGGCACGTTAAAACCTCTGATTTTCGAAAAACACGGGCTAAACACGACTCACATGGGCGTGCGACATGCTCGTGTGACCCAAAATGTATAAATATGGGGTCATTTTTCATTTCCCCTTTCATCCAAAACCCTAAGATTTCACCCCCAAAATCTCCCCAAGCCTCCACAAACACCACTACAGTCCTCTAAACGTCACCATACCAAATTTCCCGATTCCCACGCCCGTGCAACAGTACCCACGACCGTGTATCAACGAATTTGGTTCTATTTTCTCCCTTTTTCTCATTTATTTTATTTTTTACTGCATTTCTTGCATTTCTTTTATTAGTATTATTGATTTAGGTAATTATAGAACTAGGAAAAAGAGAACAATCTAGAATAATATGAAATTGTGATTTTGATAGCCATTTTTGATTCCATATACCAATTTTGTGCCATTTAAACCCATAGTTAGTTGCCACCTAATACACATTGTACATATGCCACTTAAACACACACTAGCATGCCATTTGAACTTTAGTATTTTTCTTATTTCTCATAACGACTACCTCCTAACAAAGTAATCCCTCTTCTTCTTAACCCCCCCACGACTAATAAATCCCTTCACAGTTTCAAAGGAGCTCTACAGCTCAAATCTCTACGAAAAAGGGAACACCGTGCCATAACTTCCATCTCACAAATCCATCCATCTTTTAGGGAGTTTCATACCTTTCCCTAACTTTTGATCTTGTGCTTCTATTGCTATTAATGATTTCTTTGTACATTGAGGGCAATGTACATCTTAAGTGTGGGGGGGTATAGCACTTTTAATTTTTTACATCTTTGAAACCCCTGAAATGATTTTAACTAATTGTCTCAATAGCACTATCTTCAATCTCCTATTAGGAACTATTTCTGATTGATTTATGATTTTTTTTTGATATGTTAAGAATTAAGAAATAGGTGATTGTATTTTAAATATTCAAACTTAAAAACATTAAGGAATCAAGAATGATAAGTTGAAATTTTTGAGAACTCCATTTTTTGCATAAAGTTATCTTCCCTAACTTTAGGTACTATCTTGAGATTTGAAATTTGCAGGATTAACATCAAAAGCAATAATATTTTGCGAGATCTTGAGCCTTTTTGAGCATACATTCTTTCGTGCTCACTAATTTTATTGCTTTGAGTGAGTCAACATTGAATTATTATTCTAGAACTTGCTTCGATTATACATGTTGAGACCACATCATTGATTTGATATATCGAAATGATAAAGGCACCTAGGTTTTAACTCACTTACTCCACAAAAAGCCTACCTCCATGAATTAACTCCTAGTGAACCCCATTGAGCCCAACAACCTTTTCCTTGACTCACCCTCTAATCATTAACCGATAACCCATTTTTGTTGAATTTCATTCAATTATTTTGACCCCTATTTTTGTCGAGATTTGAGTTGAATTCTTTATCTAGCTTTTTCCTCTGTTCCAGACTGTAAAGTTATCTTCAAATTATTTGTAGTACTTGAATTGTTCTTAAAAAAAAAGTTTACATACAGTGAAATTCAATTGTACCTTGTAATAGTCGAACAAGTTTTTGCATATTGAGGCTACCACTACAGAAATAATAGCATCATAAGAACTAGCCAAGAGATATGTTCCAGTGATAGAGATTTTTCTGGCTAGATAATTGTTTAATTCAATCTCGATTCTAACCTCCTTCTTTTCAGCTTGTGACAACACCCCTAACCAAGCCCCGTTACAACCATTAAAAGACCTTTTGATCAATGTATCATGTCAAACTTTAGTGGTGGAGATTTGATTTTCTTGCAAGCCTATGGTAATAATTTTTCAAGTTGACTAAGGAGTGCTTAAATTTTGAACCCTAAACACTTCGAGTGGATAGAGTGAACCTTTAGTGAGGATGTCAACTCCTGTCAATTAAGATAGAGAGATAACTACTTAGAAGGAAAGAAGAAACTTATGTTTTCAATGATAAAATTTTCAGCTTAGAATAATTGAGTCTTTAATATTCTTCTGATTGAATCTTTCATTGTATGATTACCTGTGGAATAATTCAAAACAGTATTAATAAAATTCATAGGTTAAGAAGAATGGTTTCCTTTAGGGACTAAGATTTTGCTTGAGGACAAGCAAAGGTTTAAGTGTGGGGGTATTTGATAAACACCGAATTATACATATTTTTACCTCACATTTAGCCTACATTTTGGATGGTTTCTTATCAATTTTGTGAGAACTGGTGCTCTTAACCCCTCTTTTTCTTATCTTATACTCAGGAGAGCATAGGGAAGAGAAAAGAACAGAAAACGGGCAAAAAACGGTGAAAAATGGATCAAAAAGCACGAACCACACGGGCCAAGAGGTGCCACACGGCCGTGCCACACGGCCGTGCCACACGGGCGTGCTTCATGAAGATCACACGGTCAAAGCCCCGACAAGCACGGCCACTATACACGGGCGTGCTAAATCACACGGCCTCTATCGAACCCACACGGGCGTGGCACACGGGCGTGTTCTAGTCGTGAGAAAGACGAATTTCACTCAAATTGGGATGCTTAGGGGCTAAGAAAGAGTCCCCAAAAGTTCTCTATATAAAGATCCCATAAGGCAACATTGAGGGGGGCCTTCTTCCACTTTTACACACATTCTATATTCTTTTCCTCTCGTCTTTCTGCCACACCACATGTAGAAGCAAGGGATTACTCGAAGGGAGAAGCCAATTAGTTCATCTCAGAAGCCGAAGTTCTGCATCAACATAGAGGATTTCCCTAAATTCCTTCAGGGGTTTTTGGTTTCTTTTATGTTTTGTTATTTTATATCTTCTGGGATGTTTTCTTTTATCATTATGAACTAAACCCCTCAAATACTTGAGGGGGATGAAACCTAAGATAGATCTTCTTATTTATTCTTGATTAATATGATAATTACTTGAATTATTCTTAATTATGTGTTCTTCATTCTTGTTTTAATAGTCCTAGGTATTAATTCAAGAATTAGATGTGCTTTGAGCAGAGGAGCAAAAGTCCCTGTGATAAGAGTAGATCTACCATAATTAAGCGGGGTTACATGCAACCCTAGACATAGGGCGACATAAATCTGTCGGATTAGGGTCAAACCTAATATGGAGAACCATAGATCGAATTAATGCAACCTTGGGAGTTAATTAATAAGGGAATTTTAATTAACAACTTAGGCCTAGTTACTCTTCACCTCGACGGAGGGTTTAGCATAGATTAGGGATCTCTACGGATCAAGTCAAGCAAATAACTCATATAATTCAAGAAGATAATAACAAGTGAAGTCTAGGTGGATTCTCCCCTAAGTATTGATCATACAAATTAGCTTTCCCCTAAAAAGTCTTCCCAATTTACTTTTCCTATTTTTCTTAGTTTAGATTTTAGCGATTAGTTTTAAACAAAACCCTCATTTAATTTTTAGGTTAAATAATAGAAAAAATGTGAGTAATAGTACTTTCGGTTCCCTTGGGTACGATACTCGATCTTATCACTAGACTATACTGCTGTCGACAGGTGCGCTTGCCTTAAAACGTCGTGATATTAGTTAGTTTGGGTTTGATCAAGTTCTTTATAAATTTTATTACTTCATATCACGCGATATCACAC
>CM035628.1:78468563-78473563 GCA_020496765.1 Gossypium stocksii
GCCACATCGGCACTTCGGTGCGTCAGATGTGCGGGGGCCTCGAGCCGCATTGGCACCTCGGTGCATTGGATGTGCGAGAGCCTCGGGCCGTTCAGTACCTCAGTGTGTCGGATGTGTGGGAGCCTCGAGCAACAGCAGCACCTTGGTGCGTCGGATGTGTGGGAGCCTCAAGCCATTCGCCACCTTGGTGCGTCAGATGTGCGGGAGCCTCAAGCAGTACTGGCACCATAGTACGTTAGATAGGCGGGAGCCTCGAGCCATTCGACACCTCGATGCGTAGGATGTGTGGGAGCCTCGAGCCATTCGGCACCTTGGTGCGTCAGATGTGAGGGAGCCTCGAGCAGCACCGGCACCTTGGTGCGTCGGATGGGCGGGAGCCTCGAGCCATTTGGCACCTCGGTGCGCAGAATGTACGGGAGCCTCGAGCCATTCAGCACCTTAGTGCACCGGATGTGCGGGAGCCTCGAGCAGCACAAGTACCTTTGTACGTCGGATGGGCGAGAGCCTCGAGTCATTCGACACCTCGGTGCACAGGATGTGCGGGAGCCTCAAGCCATTTGGCACCTTGGTGCGTCGGATGTGCGGGAGCCTCGACCAGCATCGGCACCTTGGTACGTCGGATGGGCAGAGGACTCGAGCCATTCGGCACCTCAGTGCATTGGATGTGCGAGAGCCTCGAGCAGCATCGGCACCTTAGTGCGTCGGATGTGCGAGAGCCTCCAGCCATTCGGCACCTTGGTGCGTCAGATGTGCGGGGGCCTCGAGCCACATCGGCACCTTGGTGCATCGAATGTGTGAGAGCCTCGAGGCATTCGGCACCTTGGTGCTTCAGATGTTCGGGAGCCTCGAGCAGCATCGGCACATTGGTGCTACAATATGCGGGTGCCTCGGGCAGTATCGGCACCTTGGTGCATCGGATATGTGGGAGCCTCGAGCCAATCAGCACCTTGGTGTATAGGATGTGCGGGAACCTCGAGCCATTTGGCACCTTAGTGCATCGGATGTGCGGGAGCCTCGAGCAGCACTTGTACCATGGTGCGTCGGATGGGCAGGAGCCTTAAGCCATTCGGAACCTCGATGCGTAGGATGTACGGTAGCCTCGAGCCATTCGGCACCTTGGTGCGTCGGATGTGCGAGAGCCTCGAGCAGCACCGGTACATTGGTGCGTCGGATGGGCATGAGCCTCGAGCCATTCGGCACCTCGATGTGCCAGATGTACGGGAGCTTGGAGCCATTCGGTACCTTGGTCCGTCGAATGTGCGGGAGCCTGGAGTAGCACAAGCCCTTGGTGCGTCGGATGTCCGGGAGCCTCGAGCCATTCGGCACCTCGGTGCATAGGATATGCGGGAGCCTCGAGCCATTCGGCACCTTAGTGCGTCGGATGTACGGGAGCCTTGAGCAGCATTGGCACCTTGGTGCGTTGGATGGGCGGGAGCCTCGAGCTATTCAGCACCTCAGTGTGTCAGATGTGCGAGAGCCTCAAGCAGCGTCGGCACATTGGTGCTGCGATGTGCGGGTGCCTTGGGCAGCATCGGCACCTTGGTTTGTCAGATGTGCAGGCTAAGGAAAAGTGTCCCCGTTTCAGACACATGAATGTCACCTGGTAGCAGCGTTGCCTGGTAGCAGCAGCGCGCATTAGCATTTTTGCTCCAAGATTCGGGCGATTTTCTTTCTTGGTTTTTCGTTTGTGGGTCTGGATTTATTCTTTTGAATAATATGGCAGTAGGGAGGGTTCTGGGTGGTGCGCATTGATTGCATGTTTTGTTTTCTTAGTCTTTTTGGTTCCTATGGTGTTAAACGGTGTTGTTGAATTGACGCGACAGATTCTGACGTTGATTTCCGCCGGACAAGACATTTTGGTACAGGGCTACACGTTTTGAATCTTGCAGTGATTTTGTCTTTTATTCAATTTTCTTTCATTTTTTTGATGTTTTGCATGAAGATTGCCTTAAAGGCTACGTACGTAGAGTATGTGTTATTTGGGATATCACGCTGAGTGATATAGGTCCCACGGCGGCTAGAAATTTAGGTTCTTTTGACTTTTCCACGTAAAACCATTTTTGTTTCTGCATGTATTAGGGGATTTACAAAAACTTTCATTTTCTTGGGTCTTTTCTATTACATGTTTGGTATCATTGCACGTTCTTGACCCTGGGTTGTTTCCGGTGCTCGGCTGTTTCATCTTTCGTCCCCGGTGTGGTCTTCCTTAGGTTTCTTGATGGAATTTCATTTTCTTTGTTATTTTCTTTGCTGTTTTCATTTATCTAGATAGGAGTCCGAGTCATTAACGTTTTTACTTGTAGCATCTTCTTGTATGAAATTCTTTTATGGCAGATTTGATTACTCGTTGATTTTTCTTTATTTTGTGCTTGTAGAGTTTTGTAGTTTTTGCTTGGTTTTAAAGTCTGCTAGATATTTGTTGTTAAAGACTTTTCTTTGATTTTTAGGTTTCCCTTCGCTTTTTTGATTAATAGCAGTTAGGTTTTCCTGGGTTTTTATTTTTGTGTGCCCAGTTTCTTTTTTGTTTTTCTTCTTTCGTTTGCTCTTATTTGTGAAGCGGGGTCAAGGGTTTTTAATGGCGGATGAGTTTTTCTTAGAAAATTTAGGTTTTGGTTCATTTCTGTTTGGATTGCTACTGTGTTCGTGTCTTCTTGTTGTGTATCCTTTGTAGACTCCTTGTTCGGGGAAGATGCCAGAATCTCGTTTGGCTTAGTTCGTGTTCTCCCCCATTTTCAGCCATTGCCACTGAAAGTTGTTAAGGGAGTGAAAAGGTAAAGGATTCATCATTGTCCTGGCGAGTTTAGTGTCTGTAAGGTAGAGATACGTGGGTCGGGCACAAAGAATGAAGTTTATGTGTTGGAATTGCCGCGATCTGGGGAACCCCGTGAAGATAAGGAAACTTAAGCAACTTCTTGGTGCAAACAACCCTGATCTTATTTTTCTCAGTGAGACTAAAATGAGTAGTAATGACTTTCGTAGGGTTCAAAGTAAATGCAGGATGCAAAATGATTTAGTTATGAACCCTGAAGGTCGGAGTGGGGGCCTTGCGATGATGTGGAGGCATGAGACAAATGTCTCCATTCAAAGCTACTCCAAGCACCACGTTGACTCCATTGTTAAATTGAAGAACAATAAAAACATACGAGTAACGGGTTTCTACGGGCATGCTAATCTGAACCTTAGAAGTAGCTCATGGGATATACTACGTAAAGTTAGGGACTCGGTTAGGGAGGACTGGGTTGTTGGGGGAGACTTTAACGTAATCCTTAATGATGCTGAGAAAGAAGGTGGTCGAAGGGTGGTAAGGATGCAAATGAATGAATTTAAAATGGTTATGGATGAATTGGCTCTCGTAGACATCAAACCCGATAGTGGATGGTTCACTTGGGTTAATAATAGGTGTGAGGGTCGATTGATAAAGGAAAGGATTGATAGATTCCTTAGCTCGGTTCCATTGGTTGAAAATTTCCCCTTTATTGCTACAAGAGTGGTGAGGCAAATGAAATCTGATCATGATGCGATTCTTCTTGACTTATGGGGAAGTAAACCAAAAGAGTTCCCCAATAAACATAGACTGAGCTTCAAATTGGATATGTGTTGGGCCGGTGATAGGGAAGCAAAAAGTATAATTGGTAGTGCGTGGAACAGGGCAGATACAGAATATGGGGATAAGCTTGAAAGGATTAGGTCAGTTCTTGGTCCATGGCAGCGTAAGAAATATGGGAAATTAAAGAGTGAAATGCGAAGACTGGAGAAAAAGATCGATTCGATAATTGACTCAACAGTAGAGAGGACAGTGTGCAAAGTTTAAAAGAAAATTGTGAAAGACTGGACTTTCTTTATGCCAAGGAAGCGAGCTACTGGGCTCAGAGGTCTCGAGCAAAATGGCTAAGGGAGGGGGATCGAAATACTAGGTATTTACATGCTAAAGCTACTGGGCGGTTAAAGAAGAATAACATTGAGAAGCTAAAAGACATGGAAGGAAATTAGGTGACTAATAGCAAGGATATTTGTCGAGTGGCTAGAAATTATTTTCTCAATCTGTTTAAGTCAAACGGTCAAAAGCTTAATTTGCAAGAGATGGGGTATATTTAGGAGTGTGTGACTAGGGAGACTAACGAGTGGCTTACTAGGGACTATACGGAGGATGAGGTCATTCAGGCCATTAAGCAGATGGATCCTAATAAGGCGCCTGGCATAGACGGCTTCTCGGGGAACTTTTTCAAACATTATTGAGAGATAGTCGGGAGGAATACTATTAATTTCTGCATGGATGTTCTAAATAGGAACCTTAATATTTCTAATCTAAATGAAACTATGATTGTTTTAATTCCAAAAACTAAAGATCCTTGTGAATTAACTAATTTTCATCCTATCAGTTTATGTAGGTTTGTCTACAAGATCATCTCAAAGGTTTTTGCTAATCATCTAAAAGCTATTCTTCCAAGCTGTATCAGTCAAAATCAAAGCGCATTCGTGCCGGGGAGGATGATACATGATAACATTCTGATTACACACCTGCTCCTTCATTATCTTCAAAGCTCTAAAAAGGGATCCAATAAAGGGTTTGTCGTCAAGCTCGATATGAGCAAAGTGTACGATCGCGTGGAGTGGGACTTCCTTGAAGCAATTATGACGAAGATGGGATTTGACTTGAAGTGGATAGACAAAATTATGAATTGCGTTCGTTCGATTAAATATATGGTTAAATGCAATAATCTTTTATAAGATATTATTATTCCTGAGAGGGGTCTCCGTCAAGGGGATCCTCTCTCCCTTTATCCTTTCCTATTTTGTATGGAAGCATTTTCGAAAATGCTTATCCAAGCTCAAGATAACAATGTATTACGAGGCATCCGGGCTAGTATAAATGGTCCAAGGATAAATCACTTATTGATGCACTGCTCTTCGTGAGAAATAAAAAAAAATGATGTTGAATCGTTGGTCAATATGCTTACTACTTTTTCTAATGTTTCAGGACAAAAGATTAATTTTGAAAA
>CM035628.1:78478563-78503563 GCA_020496765.1 Gossypium stocksii
ATTTGGCGCCTCAGTGCGTTGGATGTGCGAGAGCCTCGAGCAGCATCGGCACCTTGGTGCGTTGGATGTGCGGGAGCCTCGAGCAGCATCAGGACCTTGGTGCGTCGGATGGGCGGGAGCCTCGAGCTATTCGGCACCTCAGTGCGTTGGATGTGCGAGAGCCTTTAGCAGCATTAGCACCTTGGTGCGTCGGATGTGCGGGAGCCTCAAGCAGCATCGGCTCCTCGGTGCGTCGGATGTGTGGGAGCCTCGAGCCATTCGGTACCTCGGTGCGTTGGATCTGCGGGAGCCTCGAGCCATTCGGTACCTTGGTGCATCGGATGTATGGGAGTCTCGAGCAGCACTGGCACTGTGGTACGTCGGGTGGGCGGGAGCCTCGAGCCATTTGGCACCTTGGTGCGTCAGATGTCCGGGGGCTTCGAGCCATTTGGTACCTCGGTGCGTCAGATGTACAGGGGCCTCGAGTCGTTCAGCAGCTTGGTGCGTCAGATGTGCGGGAGCCTCGAGCAGCATCAGCACCTCGGTGCATCGGATGTGCGGGAGCCTCGAGCAGCATCAGCTCCTCAGTGCGTCGGATATGCGGGAGCCTCAAGCCATTTGGCACCTCGGTGCGTAGGATCTACGGGAGCCTCAAGCCATTCGGCACCTTGGTGTGTTGGATGTGTGGGAGCCTCGAGCAGCACCGACACTGTGGTGCGTCGGATGGGCGGGAGCCTCGAGCCATTCGGTACCTTGGTGCATAGGATGTGGGAGAGCCTCAAGCAATTCAGCACCTTGGTACGTCAGATGTGCGGGAGCCTCGAGCAGTATCGGCACCTTGGTGCGTCAGATGTTCGAGAGCCTCGAGCCATTTGGTACCTCGGTGTATAGGATGTGCGGGAGCCTCGAGCAGCACCGGCACCTTAGTGCGTCAGACAGGCGGGCCTCGAGCCATTCGGCACCTCAGTGCACAGGATATGTGGGAGCCTTGAGCCATTTAGCACCTTGGTGTGTCAGATGTGCGGGAGCCTCGAGCAGCACCTGCACCTTGGTGTGTCAGATGGGCGGGAGCCTTGAGCCATTTGGCACCTCAGTGCTTAGGATATGCGGGAGCCTCAAGCCATTCGGTACCTTGGTGCGTCGGATGTGGGGGAGCCTCGAGCCATTTTGCACCTCAGTGCGTTGGATGTGCGAGAGCCTCGAGTAGCATCGGCACCTTGGTGCGTCGGATGTTTGGGAGCCTCGAGCAGCGTCAGCACATTGGTGCTGTGATGTGCAGGAGCCTCGAGCAGCACCGGCACCTTGGTGCGTCGGATGGGCGGGAGCCTCGAGCCATTCGGCACCTCGGTACGCAGGATGTGCGGGAGCCTCGAGCCATTCGGCACCTTGGTGCGTCGGATGTGCGGGAGCCTTGAGCCATTCGGCACCTCAGTGCACAGGATGTGCGGGAGCCTCGAGCCATTCGGCACCTTGGTGCGTCAGATGTGGGGGAGCCTTGAGCAGCATCGACACCTTGGTGCGTCAGATGGGCGGGAGCCTCGAGCCATTCCGCACCTCAGTGCGTTGGATGTGCAAGAGCCTCGAGCAGCATTGGCACCTTGGTACGTCGGATGTACGAGAGACTCGAGCCATTCGACACCTTGGTGCGTCGGATGTACAAGGACATCAAGCTGCATCAGCACCTTGGTACGTCGAATGTGCGGAAGCCTCGAGCCATTCGGTACCTCGGTGCGTCGAATGTTCGGGAGCCTCGAGCAGCGTCGGCATATTGCTGCGATGTGTGGGTGCCTCGGGCAGCACCGGCACCTTGGTGAGTTGGATGTACGGGCTAAGGAAAAGTGTCCCTGTTTCAGACACATGAATGTCACCTGGTAGCATACTATGATTAACTTTGAACAAATCCTCGCCTTGTAGTGTTAGCAATTTTGCTCCAAGATTCGGGCGATTTTGTCTCTTGGTTTTTTGTTTGTGGGTCTGCCTTTATTCTTTTGAATAATATAGCAGTAGGGAGGGTTCTTAGTGGTGCGCATTAAATGCGTGGTTTTGTTTTCGTTGTTTTTTTTGTTCTTATGGTGTTAAACGGAGCTGTTGAATTGACGCAACAGATTCTGACGTTGATTTTCGCCAGACAAGACGTTTTGGTGCAGGGCTACACGTTTTGAATCTAGTAGTAATTTTGTCTCTTATTCAATTTTCTTTCGTTTTTGATGTTTTGCATGAAGATTACCTTAACGGGTACGTACGTTAAGTATGTTTTATTTGGGATATCACGCTGAGTGATTTGGGTCCCACGGCGGCCAGAAATTTAGGTTCTTTTGACTTCTCCACGTAAAACCTTTTTTGTTTCTGCATGTATTAGGGGTTTTACAAAAACTTTCGTTTTCTTGGGTCTTTTCTATTGCATGTTTGGTATCGCTGCACGTTCTTAACCCTGGGTTATTTCCGGTGTTTGGCTGGTTATTCTTTCGTCCCCAGTGTGGTCTTCCTTAGGTTTCTTGATAGAAGTTCATTTTCTTTGTTATTTTCTTTGTTGTTTTCATTTATCTGGATAGGAGTCTGAGTCATTAACATTTTTACATGTAGCATCTTCTTGTATGAAACCTTTTTTTTGGCAGATTTGATTACTCATTATTTTTTCCTTATTTTGTGCTTGTAGGGTTTTGCAGTTTTTGCTTGGTTTTAAAGCCTCCTAGATATTTGTTGTTAAAGACTTTCCTTTGATTTTTAGGTTCCCTTCGCTTTTTTATTTAATTGCAGTTAGGTTTTCCTGGGTTTTTGTTTTTGTGTGCCCAGTTTCTTTTTCGTTTTCTTCTTTCGTTTGCTCTTTTTCGTGAAGCGGGGTCGAGGGTTTTTTTGGCGGATGAGTTTTCTTAGAAATTTTAGGTTTTGGTTCGTTTCTGTTTGGATTGCTATTGTGTTCGTGTCTTCTTGTTGTGTTTCCTTTGTAGACTCCTTGCTCGGGGTAGATGCCAGAATCCCGCTTAGCCTGGTTCGTGTCCTCTTCCAGTTCTAGCCATTGCCATTGAAAGTTGTTGAGGGAGCCAAAAGGCAAAGGATTCATCATTGTTCTGGAGAGTTTAGTGTTTAGAAGGTAGAGATACGTGGGTCGGGCACAAAGAATGAAGTTTATATGTTGGAATTGCCACGGTCTGGGGAACCCCGAGAAGATAAGGGAACTTAAGCAACTGCTTGGTGCAAACAACCCTGATCTTATTTTTCTCAGTGAGACAAAAATGAGCAGTAATGACTTTCAGAGGGTTCAAAGTAAATGCAGGATGCAAAATGGTTTAGTTGTGAACTCTGAAGGTCGGAGTGGGGGCCTTGCGATGTTGTGGAGGGATGAGACGGATGTCTCCATTCAAAGTTACTCCAAGCACCACGTTGACTCCATTGTTAAACTGAAGAACAATAAAAATGTGCGAGTCACGGGATTCTATGGGCATGCTAACCCAAACCTTAGAAGTAATTCATGGGATATATTACGCAGAGTTGGGGAATCGGTTAGGGAAGACTGGGTTGTTGGGGGAGATTTTAACGTAATTCTTCATGATGCTAAGAAAGAAGGTGGTCGAAGGGGGGTGAGGACACAAATGAATGACTTTAAGGCGGTTATGGATGACTTGGCTCTAGTTGACATCAAACCTGACAGTGGATGGTTTACTTGGGTTAATAATAGGAGTGGAGGAGGCTTGATAAAGGAAAGGATAGATAGATTCCTTAGTTCAGTTTCATTGTTTGAAAATTTCCCCTTTATTGCTACAAAAGTGGTGAGGCAAACTCAATCCGATCATGATGCGATTCTCTTAGACTTATGGGGTCGTAAACCAAAAGATCACCCTAATGATCATAGATTGTGCTTCAAATTCGATATGTGTTGCGCTGATGACAGGGAAGCAAAAATTATAATAGGAAGTACGTGGAACAGTGCTGATACAGAATATAGTGATAAGCTTTGAAAGGATTAAGTCGGTTCTCGGTCCATGGCAACGTAAGAAATATGGGAAAATGAAAAGTGAAATGCGTAGATTGGAGAAAAACATTGACTCAATAATTGACTCTACCAGTAGAGGGGACAGTGTGAAGACTTTAAAGGAAAACCGCAAAAGACTCGACTTTCTATATGCTAAGGAAGAAAGCTATTGGGCTCAAAGGTCTCGAGCAAAATGGCTCAGGAAGGGGGATCAAAATACCAAGTATTTCCATGCTAAAGCTACTGGGCGGTTAAGGAAGAATAATATTGAGAAGCTTAAGGATATGGAAGGAAATTCGGTGACAAATAGTAAGGATATGAGTCGAGAGGCTAGAAACTACTTTTTAAATTTGTTTCGGTCAAACGGTCAAATGGTTAATATGCAAGAGATGGGGTATATTCAGGAGTCTGTGACCAGGGAAACCAATGAATGGCTTACTAGGGATTACACGGAGGATGAGGTCCTTCAAGCCATTAAACAGATGGATCCTAATAAAGCGCCTGGCATTGACGGCCTCTTGGAGAATTTCTTCAAACATCATTGGGAGATTGTCGGAAGAGACACTATTAAATTCTGTTTGGATGTTCTAAATAAGAGCACTAATATTTCTAACCTAAATGAAACTTTGATAATTTTAATTCCTAAAACTAGAGATGCTTGTGAATTAACTAATTTTCATCCTATCAGTTTATGTAGGTTTGTCTACAAGATTATCTCAAAGGTTTATGCTAATCGGCTAAAAGTTGTTCTTTCGAGCTGCATCAGTCAAAATCAAAACGCATTTGTGCCGAGGAGGATGATACACGATAATATTCTGATTGCACACGAACTTCTTCATTATCTCTAAAACTCTAAAAACGGACCTAACAAAGGGTTCATCGTCAAGCTCAATATGAGCAAAGCGTACGATCGCGTAGAGTGGAACTTTATTGAAACAAGTTTGACGAAGATGGGATTTGATGTTAAGTGGATTGAAAAAATCATGAATTGCATTCGTTCGGTTAAATATATGGTCAAATGCAATAATTTGTTATCCGAAATTATTATTCCCGAGAGAGGTCTCCGTCAAGGGGATCCCCTCTCTCCTTATCTTTTCTTATTTTACATGGAAGCATTTTTGAAAATGCTTATACAAGCTCAAGATAATATTACTTTACGTGGCATCCGGGATAGTATAAATAGCCCTAGGATGAACCACTTATTCTTTGCTGACGATGCGCTGCTTTTCGTGAGAAATAAAAAAAGTGATGTTGAATTTTTGGTCAATATGCTTACTACTTTTTCTAATGTTTCAGGACAAAAGATTAATTTTGAAAAGTCCATGGTCCTCTTTTCTCCCAATACCTGAATAATTACCTTGCCTCCCCATTCCAATCGGTAAGAAGAAAACAACGGTATTCAAAGATATTAACGATAGATTGTCTGGCAGGATTAATAGCTGGACAAAGAGGCTGCTCTCTTTTAGAGGCAAAGAAGCCTTCATCAAAGTAGTTCTACAATCTATACCAACGTATGCGTTTTCGATCTTCTTAGCGCTTAAAGGAGTGTTAAAAGATATCCAAGCTAAACTAAGAAGAACGTGGTGGGTGGGCAAAGACAAAGGCAGATTTTGGACAATGCTCCCCTAGAAGACTTTGTGTAAATCGAAAGGCATGTGAGGTCTTGGAGTTAGAGATGTTCGATTATTCAATTTGGCTTTATTAGGTCGTCAAGTATGGAGGCTTATAAACAACAAAGATTCGTTATGTTTTAAAGTGCTGTCTTCTAAATATTTCCCTGATGGCAATATATTCAAAGCTAAAAAAGTGGACAAAGCGTCCTTTACCTGGTCAAGTATTGCGGCAGCGGCGGAAGTTCTGAAAGATAGCTTCGGGTGGCAGGTTGGGAATGGAGACACGATAAATGTCTGGACCGATGACTGGGGAATGGAAGGCCTAAATGGGGATGTCATTCGAAGAGAGTGTCTCAACCCAAATGAGACGAGCGTGAAGAGTTTTGGTTTGCGGATAAGAAAAGATGGAATGTTAATAAAGTTCAAAAAGTGTTTGGATAGGATTGGGGTGACAAGATTTGCGACGTGTCAATCGGAGACAAATGACAGGAAGATAAAATGATTTGGTTCCACAACCCTCATAGGTGCTTCACTACTAAGTCTGCTTACTCATGGCT
This sequence comes from Gossypium stocksii, assembly GCA_020496765.1. NCBI lineage: Eukaryota > Viridiplantae > Streptophyta > Magnoliopsida > Malvales > Malvaceae > Gossypium > Gossypium stocksii. Next base: position 78,484,683 of record CM035628.1, read on the forward strand.
GCTCTTGAAAGAAATGGGGTATGGTCCACATAGAATTTTTTGGAAAGCTCTTTGGAAACTTGATACATTACCTAAAATACGTGTTCACTTGGCGAGTGGGGCACGAGATTCTACTGACAAATGTTAAAATTGCCACTATTAGACATGGTTTTGACAAAGGATGCCAAAGGTGCGGAGCTGAAGCTGAAACCCTGATACACGCACTAAAAGATTGTCCAATATTCCGCCAGGTTCTTTCCTTAGGAGGGTGGTCCGAGAGCACAGTTTCAAAGCAATATGACCACTGCATCGACTGGCTTGAAGATATGATGCGTGTGGATAAGAAAGCCATGGCCGACCTTATGATGTTATTATGGAACAATTGGAATAATAGAAATAATTTTATTTTAGGGGAAAAGAAGAGGAGGCTAAGGTCATCTGGGAGAGGACTAAAACTTTAAGCGAAGATTTTCGAATTTGTAACCTGCTAAAGGAACCACTACTATCTCCAAACATTGAAGTTAAGAAATGGGAAAAACCTCCGAAGGGTTTTGTAAAAGTTAACTTTGACGCCACTGTGGGAAACAACAGTATGGGGTACGGAGTAATAGTGAGGGATGACGATGGCTTTGTGTTGGGCGGTGGGGGGCTTTAGCGAAACTCGTATGTCAGTGCATGAAGCCGAATGTGTGGCGTTTGGAAAGAGTATACAGCTGGCGATCCAGTTGAAAATTAAGGGAAACGTGCTTTTTGAAACTGACCATACGGCTTTGGTCAATGATAAACGCTAATTTATACATATTTTTACCTCATGCTTAGCCTATATTTTAGATGAATTATATCAATTTAGTGAGAACTGGTGCTCTTAATCATTCTTTTTCATATCTTATACTCAGGAGAGCATAGGGAAGAGAAAAGAATAGGAAATAGACTGAAAATGAGGAAAATGGGCCAAAAATGACATAACACATGGCCCAAGGAATCACCACACGGCCATGCCACATGAAGATCACACGGTCTAGCTCTCGACAAGCACGGGCAGGCCACACGGCCGTGCCAAATCACACGGCCTTTGTCGAAGTCACACAAGCGTGGCACACGGGCGTGTTCTAGTCGTGAGGAAGAGGAATTTCACTCGAATTGAGATACTTGGAGGCTAAGAAAGGCTCCCCAAAGCTCTATATAAAGACCCTAGGAGGCAACTCTAAGGTCGTGCTTATTTCCCCACAAAGGGAAGTATTCTTTGCTGCCAACACAGATAGTGGAAGTAGGGATTACTCGCAGGGAAGCTGATTGATTCATCCCAGAAGCCGGAATTCTGCAACAATATAGAGGATCTCCCTAAATTCCTTCAGGGGTTTTCGGGTTCTTTTATGTTTTGTTATTTTATATCTTCTGAGATGTTTTCTTTCTTTATTATGAACTAAACCCCTCAAATACTTGAGGGGGATGAAACCTAAGATGAATCTTGCTATTATTTATTCTTGAGTTATATGATAAATACTTGAGTTGTTCTTAATTATGTGTGCTTAATTCTTGTGTTAATAAACCTAGGTATTAATTCAAGAAATAGATGTGCTTAGAGTAGAGGAGCAAAAGTCCCTGTGATAAGAGTAGATCTACCATAATTAAGCAGAGTTGCATGCAACCCTAGACATAGGGCGACAGAAATCTGCCGGATTAGGGTCAAACCTAATATGGGAAACCATAGATCGAATTAATGCAACCTAAGGAGTTAATTAATAAAGGAACTTTAATTAACAACTTAGGCCTAGTTGCTCTACGCCTCGACGGAGGGTTTAGCATAGATTAGGGATCTCTACGGATCAAGTCAAGTGAATAAATCGTCTAGCTCAAGAACCAATAACAAGTGAAGTCTAGGTGGATCCCCCTTAAGTATTGTCCTTATCAATTAGCTTTTCCCTAAAAAGTCTTCCCAATTTACTCTTTTAGCTTCTCTTAGTTTAGTGTTAGAATTAGTTAAACAAAACCCCTCTTTAATTTTTAGGTTAAATAATAGAAAGGAAGTGAGTAATAGTACTTTCGGTTCCCTTGGTACGATACTCGATCTTATCACTAGACTATACTACTGTCGACAGGTGCGCTTGCCTTAAAACGTCGTGAGATTAGTCAGTTTAGGTTTGATCACGTTCTTTATAAATTTTATTACTTCATATCACGCGGATATCAGTCAAAAAATTGAAGAATAATTGTACGGATATTACAATTGTTGGCACGCGCATCAAAAATTGTTTAGCTGATTTTAAATACTCCAATTCTACCGATTTAATTTGGACAAATAGGACTTGTAATTCAGTTGCAGATTTAATTTGTACTAAAATGTGTACTGAGAAAAAAACGTGGCTTTTTGAAATGGATTATCGAAGGAAATCCATGATGGTGTAATTCACGATGTTACTTAATAAATTTTGAGGTGACCTTTGTGGTCGTTTTTTGTTCAAAAAAAGGAATGTCACCTGGTAGCGCTTGGTAACGGTAGCGTTTTTTTCTCCAAGAATTGGGCGATTTTGTTTCTTGGTTTTCGTTCATGTGTCTGCCTTCTTTCGTACGAATTGAATGGCAATCTGAGGGTCTTTGTGAGTGTTTTGTTTCTTTGTTGTGGCTATTTTTTAGCCTTTGTTGGCTTTGTTGCCGTATGGGGGTTTGATTTGATGCGTCAGATTTTGACAATGGTTAATGCCGGAAAAGACATCCCTAGCAGAGCCATTATTCGATTTTATACGGTGATTTTCGTCTGATTCAGTGTTTCTTTTAGTGATTCTTGTTTTTCTTGTTAAATATTTATCCAGTTCTGTAGGTGATGCTTGCGATTTCTCAGTGTTTCTTATATGCGGGCCCTACGGTGGGACCCACTATGGCCAAATTTTAAAGTTTCTTTAATATTTTCTACGTCCTTTTTCATCGTTTCTGCATGAAAGGGGTTTGAAATAAATCCCATCGTATTTTTGCATGGGTAATAAATGTACGATTTTAAACATTTTCGTTCATTCTATTTAGTTTCTTCAGCTTGTTTTCTCAGCTTTCTCACCTCCGGCGAGGTTTTCTTGGCGTTTCTTGATAGTTTTATCTTCTTTTATCATTATCTGTCTTCTTCGAAGCGTGGGCGGTGTGCGGTCGCACCTCTTAGCCCTCTTGCTAGAAACCTTGTTTAGTGTTTTTGTTCTTGGTTTTGCATTATCTAGTTTCGTATATCTTCTCTGTTTCTTATCTCTTCAGTTTAGTACGTGTAGTTTTGGTTTTCGTTTTGTCTCTTCACCTTATGTTCACAGGATATAGTCAAGAACGGGTCGAGAACGGGTATTTCCGAATAGCGAGAATAAAGTTGAAGGGTTTGAGTCATGGGCTGAGGGCAAAGTTATGGCAGAAGAAGTACAGAATAGGGAGGCAATGTGCACGAGAGCGTTTGAATGGAGACAAATTAGAAGAAAACAAGTCCAAAGTAGTAAGGAGGAGATTGATGGAATATATTTCACCTCTCAAGGTGGTGGATGGAAGCCAACCTCGCTAGGACCCATGAAAATCTTTAGCTGGAACTGCCGTGGGATTGGAAACCCTGAGACGGTTCGTGACTTGAAGCAACTTCTTGTTGCAAACAACCCAGATGTAATTTTTCTTTGCAAGACAAAAACCAATGCTAATAGACTTGATTCTGTTCGGAGGAAATGTAAGATGGAAGGTTGTTTGGCAGTCAACGCGGATGGTAGAAGAGGGGGGTTGGTGATGATGTGGAAAGAGAGCAATATGATCGATATTCAGACTTATTCCAGCAACCACATAGATGCTATGATTCATGATGAGAATGATAAAACCATTCGATTCACGGGGTTTTATGGAAATGCCGACCCAAATAAGAGATATCTTTCATGGGACATGCTTCGAAGGGTGGGAAAGTCGGTTAAGGAAACTTGGATCATTGGCGGGGACTTCAACGCGATCTTGGACAATGCGGAGAAAGAAGGAGGGAGGAGAAAACCTAAAGCTCTGATGGAGGAATTTCGAGAGGTCGTCGATGAGCTTTCAATGGTGGACTTAAAGATGGATAATGGTTGGTTTACGTAGACTAATAATAGGGAGGGAACAGCGTTGGTCAAAGAGAGACTCGATCGTTTTCTAATGACCGCAAACGATGTAAACAGCATCCCCTTTCTGGAAACCAAGGTGCTCCGATAATCTAGTTCTGATCATGATGCGATCATTCTAGACACCGAAGGGAGGAAGCCGAAAGATAGATTTAGGGACCCTAGACTCTGTTTTAAGTACGATGCTTGCTAGGCGAAGCATAAGGAAGCAAAAATGATCATTAAGGAAGCTTGGCAGAGAGATGCTCAGGATATATTGGAAAAAATAAAGACGGTAGGTACAGAGCTAGGAGGCTGGCAGTATAAAAAGTTTAAGCAAATGCGTAACAAGATTAGCAACTTGCAGGAAAATATTAACAAAATCATTGATAGTAAGGGGAACAATTATAAGGGGAACAATCTTAAAAAAATGCGGTCAAAGCTTGGCAATTTGCTGGACAAAGAGGAGTAGTACTGGGCCCAATGGTCAAGGGTGAGCTGGCTAAAGGAGGGGGACCGAAATACTCGATTCTTCCATGTCAGAGCCACTAATAGAAAGAAGAAGAACAATATTACTAGACTGAAGGATATAAATGGCTACTGGAGAGAGAATACCACCGATATTTGCATGGCAATTAGGGAGTATTTTCAACATTTATTCAAGTCCAATTTAAATTCCAATACTATGCTAAACCTTGATTATATTGAGAGATGCATTTTGGGGGAGACTAATGACAAACTACTAAAAAATTTCACGGACAAAGAAATTAAGGAAGCTTTCAACCAAATGGCACTACACCAAAACAGACTTTTAGCGGCGTTTTTTAGTGGCGTTTGGATAAATAACGCCGCAAATATTATACATTAGCGGCGTTTTGTAAGAAAACGTCACTAAAGAACGGGGCATTAGCGGCGTTTTTAGGAAAACACCGCTAAAGAACGGGGCATTAGCGGTGTTTTTAGGAAAACGCCGCTAAAAGTTGAGTAGCCATTTTTGTTTAGGAACTCGTTTCAATTTCTTCGGATTTAATTTTCATATTTTTTTCTTATTCTTGTTTTGAATTATATTTGCATAGTTCTTATTTTTGGGTTTAAGATTTAATAATATTTAAGGTTTAATATTTATGGTTTAGGGTTTTATGATTTAGGGTTTAATATTTAGCATGTTAATTATATGGTTTAGGGTTTGTTATTTTGGGTTTAATTGGAGTTTAGTGTTTAGTGTTTATGATCTAATGTTTAGTGATATTAGGGTTTAAAGGTTGGGGGTTAGAGATTTAGGGGTTAAGTGTTTATAGTTTATGTTTTGTGGTTTATAGGATAGGGGTTGAGGGTTAAGGGTTTAGTACTGTTTGTGATTTATAGTTTTTGGTTTAAGGATTTTTATTTTATAGTTAGGGTTAATTTAGGGTTAGTTATAAATATTACTACTTTAAAGTTTATTTGTTATTTGGGGTTTACTATTTTTAAAGTTTAGGGTTTAAGGTTTAGGGTTTAAGGTTGAGGTTTTAGGGTTAGGGATTTTAGGATTTAAGCAATCATTAATAATATTAGTTTTTAATTAGTTTTGTACCTAAAGGTTAAAATACTATTATTTTAAATAATTTTAACTTTGAGGTTAAAATGCGATGTAAGTTTAACTATATAATTAGGTTTTGGTGTTAACTTTTGTAGTTATGACAAGGGTTTAAGGGTTAAGGTCTAAGCTAGGTTTATGATTTTAGGGTTTAAGATTCGGAGGTTTTAAGGTTTAGGGGTTGGGTGAAATTATTTAAGGTTCAATTGGTGTAGTGTGCAATTGTATCCATGAACTTTAATTTGATCCGGTTCTTGTAAATTATTAACACAATTATTGATATAACATCATTTTATATTTATATATTGCATACATAAATATTTATATTTATCCAATATAAAATTATATTGATGTATTTATTTTTTAAAATGTGTATGATTAAATCAAAATTAAAGTTTCAACTATACATTTAAACCACAATTAGAATTTCACGTTTACAGTTACACATTAAATTGAAATTCATATATAATTTTGAGATGTATCTCTATCAAAATTTAGGTGTATACATATAATTAAATGAGTTTCCTTTTGTATCTCTATCAAAATTCATATACAATTACACATTAAACTAAAATTCATTTTATTTCTGTTAAAGTTTCCTTTTGTATTTTATATGATAATTTAAAAATTATAAAAATCTTAAAAAAATTAAAATTTAAAATTTTAAAAATAAAAAATAAAAAATAAAAAATAAAAATAAAAAACTTAAATATTTAATATTTAATATTTTAGTACATATTTTAGTTAAAAGTTCAATATTCAAAATTAAAAAAAAATTCCAAAAAATATAATCTCAACACAAACATTTTGAAAAAAAAAAAGAAAAAATAGGTTAAAAATGAAAAAAAAATAAAAATTAAGCAATAGTAACGTTTTTATATAAAACGCCGCAAAAAATCTTACCCCAAAATGACTTGAGACTTTTTTTCCCAAAATCAGTTCCCCCCTTCCCCCCGAAATCCCAAAATTTGACATGAAATCTCTTCTTTTTTCCCTCCTTTCTTTTTCTCAAAATCGGTTCCCTCCCCCTCCCCAAAGATATCCTAAAATTTCACTGAAATTAGTAGAAGCAATGATCAAAGAAGTAATGGAGCTAATGTTTCCCATTTTTCGGTTATCGCAAATTTTGTGGTTTCGATCCTATCGTATATGTTTATACATCTTCGCACTTTGGCATTTCAAATCTTGTGGCTTGGTATACTGGTATTCTTATCTTGTATGGTATTCTCAAGTACTTTTCAGCACCATCAGGCCTTGTCCAGCTGTTTTGTCTGTATGGATACTCCTTATTTGTCTTTATTCCAGCATTGGTAAGCTCTCTATAATTTCATATATAAAATTATTTAATATATAAGTTAAAAATAATATCATAGCATTTTTTGCTGCATTTCTTTTCTGTTCATGGATTCCACTGTTGGTCTTATCGAATCATTAATGCTTTAAATTGTTGTGATTTTCTCAGTCTCCAGTATGCAGAGTTGCAAAGTTCGAACTAGAATATTTTGTGAGTTGTAGAGTTGCAGAGTTTCTTAGTCTCTTCCATGCCATGTAAACTTCAAATTATATTCTTAGAATATTTTGCTGCTGCAAACGTTTTCATTTCTGTTGGAGATAGAGACTGAGATACTAGTAATTGCGTTTCTTTACTTGTTTCAATTGTAATCGTAGGAGTCACTTTAATGCTTTTTGTCGAAGTTACTGTTTGTTTCTTATAGGTGTTCTGCTGGCCTGCCTTATTTTATGGTGCTTAGACCATGCTTCTAGCAGGACATTTTGTGATAAAATGTTGTTTTAAAGGTTATTGATTGTTCATCTCCTCATTTTCTTACCACAGTTCTTTTGCTTTGAAGGTTATTGAACACAAGCCATACCCGTACGATCACAAGGCTAATGTTTTTAGTTTTAGAATTCATTTAAATTCATGGTGATCATATCATTCTTATATACATATATATTTGTCTTAATCCTTTTTTATGTAGTTAACATGCACCCATGTCTCTATAATTTTTAAGTCAAATTTTCACATGGAGAAGTTTCTATGTTGGAACTTTATTTTAGTACGGTCTTGGTAGTACTGTAGTTAATCATTTCTTTTTTTATTTTATTTGAGGTTTTTATTGCATTTATGCCTATATACATGTAGCATCTGTCCTAATTAAGACATTGTTTGGTTTTCAATTAGAAGCTTTTCCATGCATTCATTTGTGATGCTATTTGGATATATCATTTATTTAGCATGCAGCAAACTATAGAACGTTATAGGCAGCCTACAAAGGATAACGAAACCATTAATAAGCCAATTGAACAAAACCTGCAGGTTAGCATGTCTTTTGTTTTTGATGTCTTAATGCAATTAATTATAGATTTATTTATTATTTTCATCTCTTTATTTTATATAGATTCTCCTCCATTTATTAGTAAACACATGAATTTGTGGAAGCAGTATAATGATGTGAAGAATCTTCTCGAACAAAACGGGTTTAGTTGGGATGATACAAGGAAATTGGTAGTTGCCCCTCCACATGTATGGAATGCATATATCAAGGTGGGGATGATGTTCTTGTTTATGTCGAATTTTTTTCATTTTTATATGCTCTTATTTTATTATAATTGGTAGATCTAGTCATGATATTGACTTCGATGATGATGCGCTAGGGCTGAATTTTGGTGTGTTCTTGTTACTAGTAAGGTTATTTATTTCCATTGGCATTGTCACGCTGAGTCCATTTTGGGGTTCTTTACGATTATCTAAAATTCTTAGCCTTTTAGGAATGATGGACAAGTTTGCAGCTAGTACAAGTCAATAAATGCTTTTGTAATAATGTTTCACATGACTTGATTGAGAAATCCCAGTAACATTTTCAGTGATTTAGTATCATATCTGCTTTATGGAGAGTGTCTGTGCACTAAATGGAAACCTATGAAGACCTTTGTTGAATCTTTAGTTACAGCATCTTAGCATACAAATATATGTGTTCTTTCTCGCATATATTTTTCACAAACCAAGCCATACATACCTTGTTACTTCATTTTTAATTCAAACTCCCAATATACCAAGAGAAAAATGAAAATTTGATGATAGTTTTTTTGTTTATTTGCAAGTCTAATAAAAGACATGAAATGGATTATTATTGCATTTAAATGTAGTCACTATTTGGTGGGACCTTTTTTTAGAAGAAAATGGAACAAACTTTTCACTATTTGCCATCTTAATTCTAGGTGTTGGAAGTTCCTATCATCTTAATTTTTAGAGGAAACCTTCTTATTTCTTTATTATCTTGGCATTTCTTTAATGCATATATGTTGAAATTTGAATGGAAAACGAATATGCATGTATTTCACACAATTTCTTTCCATTAAATATGAAGGCATATTGAACAATCCTGTATATTAGCAAGCATTTGTGAGCCAGAATTTCATAAATGTGTAATGGATGGTATTTTGCTTAAAGAAGTATTGTTTGCATAGAATTTGTCATTGGTTTTTCAGCCACTGAGAGTTTAAATTATGATGAGATATGGTTCTGATGTACTACGTGTCTTTCAATTTTGTAAGTACAAGGGACAATTCGGGATGCTATGGAAGATTCTATAATGTGGCCTGTTAGGAAAATTATACCCATTTTGCCTGGGGATTATAGGTATACTAAGTCTGCCACTTGATTAATTTTATCTCTTGCTATTTCTTCTTAATTTCTGAACTATTTGTTGCATATGTTTCTTTGGCATACATTATAAATTTTCTAAGACATGTTTAAAAATTATAAATTTATAAATTTAAGACATAAGAAAAAGAGTTTAAAATTTTTCTAAGACATGTCTTTTTGACAGGATTTGAATCAAATAATCGGTTTATAAATAATGTTTATAATTTCTCAATAAAGAAATCTAATTTCTTATGTCTTTTCAAATTAATTTCAAGTTTGATTATTTTGATCAAAATATTTGATATAAAATTTTCACAATAAGATACTTAAGAATGTTATTTTTTAAATTAAAATTCGGTTGGGTAATTTCTTATGTCTACTGTAATGTTCTTGATTTTCATTTTAATTTTCACAGACACACACTCTCTTCCACTAATTAGACTTTGATTTTGGTAATAGTTTATATAATAATGAATTATTCTCAAAGTCTAAATTGGTTTAAGAGTTTGTGTATTATTTATTTACATGAGTTAACTCAACAGATACAACTCCCATAGAATTAGCTTAAAAATCTTTTACACTGATTTTGTTATCATCTTACCTATTGTTTACTTCTCTGGAGCTATCCAGAAAATTATAAGGAAGCTCAACAAATTTAATCACAAAAGGTCAATGTTCAGTGCAGTGCAACATGTGTGAATGCCATTAAAACTTGTATTGAAGTTTATTAATCTCTTATCATTTTTGTGTTCTCTGTTGCAGGTTCAACTTAAAGAAGCTAACATACGAGGAAAGGAAAGCTAAGTTGATTGAACAATTACACACCCTTAATGCTGCTTCTGGTGCTGATTCAGAGGAAGATGATTGAATGTAGGAATGCTCATTTCAAAGCACTAAAATTATTCCATGCTTTTCTTTATTATACATTGCTGTTGACTGCAGTTTTGTCCAGAACTGAGTTGTAAGGGTTTGAACTTCTTTCACATTTTGTTTCAATTTTGTTTAGAATTTTTGTTAATTTTTTTGCAATTTGAGTGTAATTGAATTATTAGATTGTTGGATATTTAGTTGATTGTTAAATGTAATTTTAGCAGTCACATTTTTAAGATGCAGGGAAAGAAAAACCATGATGAGATTTGCATTTGTATCTATTTATAAATTTTTAATTTTTTTTTATTTTCCATGACTTTTAGCAGCGTTTTTCAAAAAAGTGCCGCTAAAGATCAAGACTTTTAGCGGCGTTTGTGAGAAAAACGCCGCTAAAAGTCATGATCTTTAGCGGCGTTTATGAAAAAACGCCGTTAAAAGTCCTGATCTTTCGCGGCATTTTTGGGAGAAAACGCCGCTAAAACTCCTAATCTTTAGAGCCGTTTGTAGGAAAAACACCGTTAAAAGTCTCGATCTTTAGTGACGTTTGTGGAAAAATGCCGCTAAAAGTCCCGATCTTTAGCGGCGTTTGTGGGAAAACTGCTGCTAAAAGTCCTGATCTTTCGCGGCGTTTGTGTGAAATACGCCACTAAAAGTCCTGATCTTTAGCGGCGTTTTTTTCATATAAACGTCGCAAATTTTTGTGGCGTCACTTTTAGCGGCATTTTTTGCGGCGTTTTTAAAAGCGCCGCTAAAGGCCAAAAAAGGCCGCTAAAAGTCAATTTTGCTGTAGTGTGGATCCTAGAAAAGCCCCGGGAACTGACGGATTATCGGGGAATTTTTTTAGAGAAAATTGGGACGTTGTTGGAGAGGATATTATTAAGTTGTGTCATGATATTCTTAGGGGTGAAAAAAATGTGGAATGCTTAAATGATACTATTATTGTTTTAATCGCTAAAATTAAAGAGCCTATGGATATGACTAATTTTAGGCCTATTAGTTTCTGCAGGGTGGTGTACAAAATCGTGGCCAAGGTGCTCGCCAACCGATTGAAGGAAACACTCCTATTATGTATAAGTCAAAATTAGAGCGCTTTCGTTTCAGGGAGGATGATTCACGACAACATCTTGATTGCTCACGAGCTAGTCTATTATCTTCAAAGTGCAAAAAAGGGCCAAATAAGGGATTCGTTATCAAGCTCGATATGAGCAAAGCGTACAATAGGGTTGAATGGACTTTAATTGAGGAGGTGATTAAAAAAATGGGCTATGCTAATGAATGGGTGACGAAAATTATGAGCTGCATTCGATCGGTTCGTTATGTTGTCAAATGCAATTCTATCATCTCCGAGACAATTGTGCCGAAACGAGGCCTTAGACAGGGGGATCCTCTTTCACCTTATCTTTTTCTATTTTGCATGGAAGCTTTCTCTAAACTTTTAATTCATGCTCAAAACAACAACATACTGAAAGGTGTTCAGGCTAGCATAAATGGGCCCCGTATAAATCACTGTTTCTTTACTGATGATGCGCTCCTTTTCATTAGAAATAAGAAAAGGGACGTGGAGGAAATTGTCAATATCATGACCATTTTTGGTTGTGATTCGAGTCAGGAGATAAATAAAGATAAATCTATGATAATGTTCAGCCCAAAAACCCTTGAGGGCCAAAGGGATCTCTTTAGCTCTATGCTTGGCATGCGCACCGTTGACAAGCTCGATAATTACCTTAGACTTCCATTACCTGTATGCAGAAAAAAATCGCTCGCATTTACTAACATAATTAATCGGTGTACGTGCAAGGTCAAAAGTTAGTCAAAGCAATTACTATCTTATGGAAGGAAAGAGGTTTTTATCAAGGCTATTATTCAGGCCATTTCGACCTACGCGTTCTCTATTTTTTTGGCTCCAAAAGGCACCATTGAGGAAATCCACTCTCTCATAAGACGGATGTGGTGGACTAATAAGGACAAAGTGCATGGGTGGGCCATGATGGATTGGGATAGATTGTGCTTTCCTAAGGGCATGGGAGGAATGGGCTTCAGGGACTTACACCTCTTCAACTTGGCTTTGACGGGCAGACATGCTTGGAGACTTATGAGTCAAAAGGATACGTTATGCTTCAAGGTGTTAAGTGCCAAGTATTTTCTGGATGGGGACGTGTTCAATCACAAAAAGTGTGACAAGCCTTCGTTCACTTGGACAAGCATTGCCAAGGCGGTGGATGTGCTAAAAGATGGCTTTTTATGGCAAGTTGGCGACGGTGAAACAATCGATATCAGACGGGACCACTGGGGGATCGAAGGCATCAAAGGAGAGTCGGTTTGTTAGTCTCTTTTCAATAATGAGGAGAAAAAAGTCAAAGATCTATGGGACAATAACAATAAGCGGTGGAAAAGAAAGAGGGTCACGGAGATATATGGAGATGACTTGGGGGACTGCATTTGCAATCTGCCCATTACTCACAATGGACTCAAAGACACGAGAACGTGGAGTCAAAACCCGCATAGCATTTATACTTCTAAGTCAGCTTATACTTGGCTGATCCTTAAGAAAGTAGGCTTCGGTCCCCATAGGTTTTTTTGGCGAGCCATTTGGAAGCTTAAGATGCTCCCCAAAATAAAGATTTTCAGCTGAAGAATCGGTCAAAACATTCTCCCCGCCTTCGATAATATTGCACGAATTCGCCAGGGGTTCAATAATATTTTTCCAAGATGCCAAAGTAGAGAAGAAATGTTGTTACACGCATTGAAAAATTGCCCAAAGGCTCGTGATATCCTTGTTGCTGGTGGCTTAAACAACAGACTGCTTGACGGGAATTATAGTAACTGTATCGATTGGCTCGAAGACATGCTCCGTGAGCTGGATAGTAAAGCTGCAGCCGATTTTTTAACTCTCCTTTGGAACAGTTGGAATGATCGAAACAGCATGGTCTTCAAAGGAAAAATGGAAGATGCGGCCACGATATGGGAAAGGGAAAAAACTCTGAGCCGTGATTTTTGAATTTATAACATTACAGGCCCTCGGTCTTAACCTCGAATACGACAAATAAGGGGTGGGAGAAACCCCCAGCGGGTCACGTCAAAATAAACGTGGATGCGGCTGTGTTGGACTGGTGTAGTGGCATCAGTGCAATCGCAAGGGACCAGGATGGTTTTGTCCTTAGGGGCTGCTACAAATTTGATGAAAAGTCAACGGAAGTGATTTGGGCAGAGCTAGAAGCAATCATCGAAGGGCTAATGTTGGCTACTCGGTTAAATGTGGCCCATCTAATTTTGGAATCTGACAATGCTAGGCTGGTAAATCTATTAATCAACGGACGAGAGACATAACTATTTTGGGCCAATGCATCAAGCAATGGTGTACTGTTTTTAATTCTTTTGTTTCAATCAAAATTAATTGGATTAAACGCAACAGCAATAATGTGGTTGATGAACTCTGTAATTTAGCCATTAAAAATAGGGCTGATTTGTATTTTGAAATGGATTATCCTTTGGATATCCATAACAATATTATTAATGATGCAATAAGATGATGTTTGACCTTCGGGTCTTTTTCTTTCAAAAAAAATAATGTCACCTGGTAGCGTCGCCTTTATTCTTTTGAATACTATGGCAGTAGGGAGGGTTCTGAGTGGTGTGCATTGATTGCTTGTTTTGTTTTCTTAGTTTTTTTGGTTCTTTTGGTGTTAAATGGTGCTGTTGAATTGACGCGATAGATTCTAACGTTGATTTCCGCCGGATAAGACATTTTGGTGCAGGGCTACACATTTTGAATCTTGCGGTGATTTTGTCTTTTATTCAATTTTCCTTCATTTTTTTGATGTTTTGCATGAAGATTGCCTTAAAGGCTAAGTACGTAGAGTATGTTTTAATTGGGATATCACGCTGATTGATATGGGTCCCACGACGGCCAGAATTTTAGGTTCTTTTGACTTTTCCACGTAAAACCATCGGTGTTTCTGCATGTATTAGGGGATCTACAAAAACTTTCATTTTCCTGGGTCTTTTCTCATGCATGTTTGGTATCGTTGCACGTTCTTCACCTTGGGTTGTTTCCGGTGCTTGGCTGATTCATCTCTCATCCCCGGTGTGGTCTTCCTTAGGTTTCTTGATGGAACTTTATCTTCTTTGTTATTTTCTTTGTTGTTTTCATTTATCTAGATAGGAGTCCGTGTCATTAACCTTTTTACATGTTGCATATTCTTGTATGAAATCCATTTATAGCAGATTTGATTACTCGTTGATTTTTCCTTAATATGTGCTTGTAGGGTTTTGCAGATTTTGCTTGGTTTTAAAGCCTGCTAGATATATGTTGTGAAAGACTTTCCTTTGATTTTTAGGTTTTCCTTCACTTTTTTGTTTAATAGCAGTTAGGTTTTCCTGGGTTTTTGTTTTTGTGTGCCCAGTTTCTTCTTCGTATTTCTTCTTTTGTTTGCTCTTCTTCGTGAAGCGGGGTCGAGGGTTTTAATGGCGGATGAGTTTTCTTAGAAAATTTAGGTTTTGGTTCGGTTCTGTTTGAATTGCTACTGTGTTCGTGTCTTCTTGTTGTGTTTCTATTGCAGACTCCTTGCTCGGGGAAGCTGCCAGAATCTCGTTTGGCTTGATTCGTGTTCTCCTCTATTTCCAGCCTTTACTCTTGAAAGACGTTGAGGGAGCCAAAAGGCAAAGGATTCATCATTGTCCTGGCGAGTTTAGTGTCTGGAAGGTAGAGATACATGGGTCGGGCGCAAAAAATAAAGTTTATGTATTGGAATTGCCGCGGTCTGGGGAACCTCTCGAAGATAAGGGAACTTAAGCAACTTCTAGGTGCCAACAACCCTGATCTTATTTTTCTCAGTGAGACTAAAATGAGTAGTAATGACTTTCGTAGGGTTCAAAGTAAATGCAGGATACAAAATGGTTTAGTTGTGAACTCTGAAGGTCGGAGTGGCGGCCTTGTGATGATGTGGAGGGATGAGACGAATATCTCCATTCAAAGCTAATCCAAGCACCACGCTGACTCCATTGTTAAATTGAAGAACAACAAAAACATACGAGTAACGGGTTTCTACGGGCATGCTAATCCGAACCTTAGAAGTAGCTCATGGGATATACTGCGTAGAGTTGGGGACTCGGTTAGGGAGGACTGGGTTGTTAGGGGAGACTTTAACACAATTCTTAATGATGCTGAGAAAGAAAATGGTCGAAGGGGGTGAGGACGCAAATAAATGAATTCAGAACGGTTATGGATGACTTGGCTCTCGTAGACATCAAACCCGATAGTGGATGGTTCACTTGGGTTAATAATAGGAGTGGGGGTGGATTGATAAAGGAAAGGATTGATAGATTCCTCAGCTCGGTTCTATTGGTTAAAAATTTCCCCTTTATTGCCACAAGAGTGGTGAGGCAAACGAAATCTTATCATGATGCGATTCTTTTAGACTTATGGGGATGTAAACCAAAAGAGTTCCCCAATAACCATAGACTGAGCTTCAAATTTGATACGTGTTGGGCCGGTGATAGGGAAGCAAAAAATATAATTGGTAGTGTGTGGAACAGGGCAGATACAGAATATGGGGATAAGCTTGAAAGGATTAGGTCGGTTCTTGGTCCATGGCAGCGTAAGAAATACGGGGAAATGAAGAGTGAAGTGAGAAGACTGGAGAAAAACATCGACTTGATAATTGACTCCACTAGTAGTGTGAAGACATTAAAGGAAAATCGCAATAGACTTGACTTCTTTTATGCTAAGGAAGAAAGCTATCGGGCTCAGAGGTCTCGAGCAAAATGGCTCAGGGAGGGGGATCAGAATACTAGGTATTTTCATGCTAAAGCTACAGGGCGATTAAAGAAGAATAATATTGAGAAGCTAAAAGACATGGAAGGAAATTGGGTGACAAATAGCAAGGATATCAACAGGGTGGCAAAAAACTACTTTTTAAATTTGTTTCGATCAAACAGTCAAAGGGTTAATATACAAGAGATGGGATATATTCAGGAGTGTGTGACTAGAGAAACGAATGAGTGGATTACTAGGGACTATATGGAAGATGAAGTCCTACAGGCCATTAAGCAGATGGATCCTAATAAAGCTCCTGGCATAGACGGCCTCTTGGGAAACTTTTTCAGACATCACTGGGAGATCGTGGGAAGAGATGCTATTAATTTCTGCTTAGATATCTTAAATGGGAACAATAATATTTCAAATCTTAATGAAACTATGATCATTTTAATTCCTAAAATTAGAGATCCATGTGACATAACTAATTTTCGTCCTATCAGTTTATGTAGGTTTGTCTACAAGATTATTTCAAAGGTTTATGCTAATCGTCTAAAAGTTGTTCTTCCAAGCTGCATCAGTCAAAATCAAAGTGCCTTTGTGCCGGGGAGGATGATACATGATAATATCCTGATTGCATATGAGCTCCTTCACTATCTTCAAAGCTCTAAAAGCGGACGTAACAAAGGGTTCGTTGTCAAGCTCAATATGAGCAAAGCGTACGATCGCGTGGAGTGGGACTTTATTGAAAAAATCATGATAAAGATGGGATTTGATGCGAAGTGGATTGAAAAAATCATGAATTGCGTTCGCTCTGTTAAATATACAGTCAAATGTAACAATATTTTATCAGATATTTTTATCCCCGAGAGGGGTCTCCGTCAAGGGTATCCCCTTTCCCTGTACTTATTTTTATTTTGCATGGAAGCATTTTTAAGAATGCTAATCCAAGCTCAAGAAAATAACTTTTTAAGAGGCATCCGAGCCAGTATTAATGGCCCAAGGATAAATCATCTATTCTTTGCTGATGACGCACTTCTATTCGTGAGGAATAAAAAGAATGATGTTGAATTTTTGGTTAAAATGCTTAACACTTTTTCTAACGTTTCAGGACAAGAGATTAATTTTGAAAAGTCAATGGTCCTTTTTAGTCCCAACACTTCTACAGCTCAAAGAAATTATTTCAGTGGCCTCCTAGGCATGACGGTGGTGGAAAAGTTGAACAATTATCTCGGCCTCCCCATTCCAATTGGTAAGAAAAAAAGTACAGCTTTCAAAGATATTAATAATAGATTGTCTTGCAGGATCGAGAGTTGGACCAAAAGGCTATTATCTTTTGGTGGTAAAGAAGTCTTCCTCAAGGCTGTGCTACAATCCATCCCTACATATGCTTTGTCGATATTCTTAGCCCCCAAAGGAGTTACTGATGAGATCCAGGCCAAGCTAAGCAGAACATGGTGGTCGGGAAAAAACAAAGGTAGATTTTGGACAATGATTCCGTGGAAGACGTTACGCAAACCGAAGGGCATGAGAGGTCTTGGAATCAGAGACGTTCGACTCTTCAACCTTGCTCTCTTAGGGCGTCAAGTGTGGAGACTTATTAATAACAAAGAATCCCTCTATTTCAAAGTGTTGTCTTCAAAATACTTTCCTGATGGCAACATTTTTCGTGCCAAAAAGGTGGACAAAGCTTCATTTACCTGGTCAAGCATTACGACAGCAGTTGAAGCTCTTCGAGACAGCTTTGGGTGGCAGGTGGGAAATGGCAACTTGATAAATATCCAGGCTGACAACTGGGGTATGGAAGGTCTGAATGGAGATGCTATTAGAAGCGATCGTCTCAACCCAAATGAAAAAAGCGTGAAAGATCTTTGGCTTGCGGCAGGAAAAGATGGAATGTTAATAAAGTTAAAAATGTGTACGGGCAAGATGTGGGAGAGAAGATTTGCAACTTGCCTATTGGGGAAGAGAGGCAGAGTGATAAAATAATTTGGTTCCACAACCTACATGGGTGGTTTACCTCAAAGTCTGCTTACTCATGCTTGCTGTTGAAAGAAATGGGGTATGGCCCTCACAGATATTTTTGGAAAGCTCTCCGGAAGTTGGATACATTACCAAAGATTCGAGTGTTTGCTTGGCATGTGGCACATGAGATCCTATCAACAAATAAAAAAATTGCTTCTATTAGACCTGGCTTTGACAAGGGTTGCCCAAGGTGTGGAGATGAGGCTGAAACTCTGTTACATGCATTAAAAGAATGCCCAACATCTCGTGCGGTTCTTTCCTTAGGTGGGTGGTTCGAAAGCACCATTTCGAAGAAGTATGACCACTATATTGACTGGTTGGAAGATATGATGAGAGTGCTGGATAAGAGAGCTATGGCCGATCTCATGGTGACACTTTGGAACTGCTGGAATAATAGAAATAATTATATCTTCAGGGGAAAAGAAGAAGAAGCTAAGATAATTTGGGAAAGAGCCAACGCATTGAACAAGGAATTCTAGATTTGCAACTGTATAAATGAGCCTATGCTTTCACAAAATAGCGTAGGCAAAAAGTGGGACAAACCTTCAAAGGGTTTCATAAAAATTAATTTCGACGCTACAGTGGGAGAAAACAGAATCAGGTATGGGACGATTGTTAGAGATGACGAAGGCTTCGTTTTAGGAGGCGGTGGGGGCTTTATTGAGCCAAGGTTGTAGGTGGAAGAAGCTGAGTGTGTGGCCCTAGAAGAAAGTATCAAAGTTGCTTGTAAACTAAATTTAAAACATGTTGTGTTTGAGACGGATCACGTGGGGCTGGTCAATAGGCTAAAAAACATAGCCACCAACGTCACTATTATTGGTGCACATATCAAAAAATGTAGAACCGGGTTCAATTTTTTTAATTCTGCCGAATTAATATGGACCAAAATTCTTGTAATAATGTAGCACATTTACTTAGTAGAAAAATGTGTAGTAAGGCCAAAACATGTTA
>CM035628.1:78513563-78518563 GCA_020496765.1 Gossypium stocksii
AAGTAGCATCGGCACCTTGGTGCATCGGATGTGTGGGCTAAGGAAAAGTGTCCCCGTTTCAGATACATGAATGTCACCTGGTAGCAGCAGCGATAGCGTGTTTTGTGATTTTCTCCAAGATTCGGGCGATTTTTTTCTTGATTTTTCGTTGTGTGTCTGCCTTCAATCGTTTGAATTGTATGGCAGTTTGAGGGTCAATTGCGGGTGAGTTTCCTATTGATGTGGCTACTTTGTTAGCCTTTTTTGAATTCTCGGTGCCATTCGGTGGAATTGATTCGATGTGACAAGTTCTGACGGTGATTTGCGATGGAAAAGACGTCTCTGTCAAGACCATCACTTTGATGATTCACGGTGATTTTGTTCAATTTTATTGTTTCTTTTCGTTTTTCTTGTGCTTTTCATGCAAAAAGAATACCCGGTTACGTGGGTGGTGGTGTGTCTTGGCTTTTGCTGCATGATTGTTGTAGGACCCACGGAGGCTTGCTTTTTACTTTTTGCTTGTTTTATTCCTTTCTCCTCGTTTTTGTATGAATTGGGGATCTTTCTTTCAAACTAGCGACGTTCACTCTGCATGTTTTTCATGGTTGCATGGTTTTAGCACGTTCTTGAACCTGTTTCGTTATCAAAGCTTTGCCGATCCTTATTTTTTGACCACGGCGTGATTTTCTTGTTTTTTCTTGATTGAATTTTGTTTGTTTGGTTAAACGGGTGCCGATTCGGTTTTCTGCATGGTTTTAATCTCTTTGTATGAATGCCATTACTGGCGGAGTTTTCTCTCCTTGATTCTTCTGCGTAATTCTGCTTAAGGTTTTTCTGGTTCTTTTGGCTTTCTGCTTGTTTTTCACGAGTCGCTTGGTTCTCTTTTTGGTTTTAGCCATCTTCTTTTACTAACAAGTTTATAGATTAGATAAGTCTGGGTTTTTTGGTTCTGTTTTTTTCCTCTCCGCCTTTTGTTTATGTTCGTCTTCCTCTTTTGTCGATCGGGAACGGGATTTTGATGCTTGGTTCTGTTCATCGAATAATGGGGGAAGTTTTTCCGGTTGTTCTATGATGTTAGGGTTTCGTTGCTTTGTGTTGTGGTGTTTCTCTGTTTGCAGATTCTCTGGCTGGGTTTTCACAAGGTCCGGTGGCCTGTGTCGTTTTCTGTCCACTTGTTTTAGTCGTATTCATTGATGTGATTGGTGTCGTTACTTTAGCGTTGGTTTTCTTTTCTCCCTGGCTTCTCTTGATCTGTTCGAAGGGTGGTAGTTTGTTTTGTCATTCTCACCGATGAAGTTCTTGTGCTAGAACTGCCGGGGACTAGGGAACCCCGCAAAAATAAGGGAGTTAAAGCAACTTCTAGCTGCACACAACCCAGACCTGATTTTCCTTAGCGAAACTAAAATGTCTGCAATTGATTTTCGAAGGGTTCAAAATAAATGTAAGATACGAAATGGTTTAGTTGTTAACTCAGAAGGCCGAAGTGGGGGGTTGGCGTTAATGTGGAGGGATGGGACGAATGTCTCTATTCAAAACTACTCCAAGCACCACATTGACTCCACGGTCATACTGGAAAGCAATAAAATCGTGCGAGTTACGGGTTTCTATGGGCATGCAAACCCGAATCTTCGAAGCAGCTCATGGGACATATTGCGCAGGGTCGGAGACATGGTTAGGGAGGATTGGGTCGTTGGGGGAGATTTTAATGCAATTTTAAATGATACTGAGAAAGAAGGAGGCGCAGGGGGGTGAGGGTGCAAATGAATGAGTTCAAAGAGGTTATGGATGACTTGGCTCTCGTGGATATTAAACCCGACAGTGGATGGTTTACTTGGGTCAACAATAGGAGCGGGAGTGGGTTAATAAAGAAGAGAATCAATAGATTCTTGAGTTCGGTTTCTTTGACTGAGAATTTTCCTTTCGTTAATACTTTAGTGGTAAGACAAACTCAGTCTGATCATGATGCGATTCTCCTTGACTTATGGGGTCGTAAACCTAAAGAATATCCAAATGACCAAAGATTGTGCTTTAAATTTGATACATGCTGGGCGGATGACAGAGACACAAAAAATATTATTGGAAGTGCGTGGAACAGCGTTGAAGCAGAATATGGGGACAAGCTTGAAAGGGTTAGGTCCGTGCTTGGTCCTTGGCAACGTCAAAAATATGAAAAGTTAAAGAGTGAGATGCGAAGACTGGAGAAAAATATTGATCGGATTATTGACTCTACCAGTAGAGGGGACAGTGTGAAAAACTTAAAGGAAACCCGTAAAAGGCTTGATTTTCTTTATGTAAGGGAAGAAAGCTACTGGGCTCAACGATCTCGGTCAAAATGGCTTAGGGAGGGGGATCGGAATACTAGGTATTTCCATGCTAAAGCTACTGGACGTTTTAAAAAGAATAATATTGAGAAACTTAAAGACATGGATGGAAATTGTAACACCCCCACGCCCGAGACCGTCGCCGGAGTCGAGTTTGAGGTGTTACCGAACATAATTTATCATTTAAACAACTTGACATCATTTATTTTGATTTTCGGAATAAGCAGTTTTTCTGCATCATGGTTGCTAAAAAAATCATATCTCGAGTTACGAAACTCAAAATCAAGATCCGTAAATTTTCCCTGAATCTAGACTCACATATCTATCTACTAATTTTTTTCTAAAATTTTTTGTTGGGCCTATTAGTACAGTTTATTAGTTAAAGTTACCCCTGTTTCAAAACTTGACTGCACTGATCTCTACTTACGACGAACCAATTTTCTCCCTGTACAAAATTCATATAACTATACTGTTTATTTCTATTAAAATTAGATTCAATAAGGATTCTGAGAGTATAAATTACACCTCCTAATTATTTGTTTACAATTTATAGTGAATTTTCAAAGTTGGAACAGGGGATCCAGAAATCGCTCTGGCCCTGTTTCACTAAAACTCATATATCTTATAACATATAACTCCTTTACCTATTTCTCTTTTTCCATTTGAAAGTAGACACAATAAGGTTCAATTTCATAGTTAATTCTTCACCTAATTCGTTTTCTACTATTTTTGGTGATTTTTCAAACTCACATCGTTGTTGCTATAGTGTTCTGTTTTATGGCAAGTTTCATCTTTTTATGAATTCTCATGAGCTATACAACATATTAAACTCACAAGGCATCCAACATTATCTAGGCTAGCCATACCAATGTCTAATCATTATCAAGCATTTTCTCAACCAAACCACAACCATATCACAAGATTATTTACACAAAACAAGTATATTGCTATACATGCCATACATCAAAACATACAAACCAATATACCAATTCTTCCTCGGATAGTGTGAGCGTTTCTTCGACCTTCCCGATATCGAAGTTGGCTCGCTAAAAACTACAAAGAATGTAAAGGAGGGAGTAAGCATAAATGCTTAGTAAGTTCACATGCAAATAACAAGTAACATAACAAAGCAATTATATCAACAACAATAGCATGATATCACCAAGATACAAACCACATTTCTAGCTATCGTGTATCATCTTACCACCTTATTTCTGTTGTATCAAGTTTCAACCCGAGGGTTAAGTACATACCTGTCCAAATTGTCCATTTCACAAAACTTACCAAAATATCATTTTCATCTTGAGTATTCTTCCATTCCGCTAGAATTTTACCCGTTGAACACATCGGAATATAACTCGGATACACGGATCATTTGCACATAAGTGCCACATATGTAATCAATCAATCATGTAACCCGCCCATAAGCGAACTCGGACTCAACTCAACGAGCTCGAGCGTTCACATCCATAAGTGAACTCGGACTCAACTCAACGAGCTCGGATGCCTAGTTACATCTCACGAACTCGGACTCAACTCAACGAGTTCGGACATTTGCATCCATAAGTGAACTCGGACTCAACTCAACGAGTTCGGATGCCCAACCATCCTAGTGACATGTCACTCGTATCCTAATCTATTCCCAAGGTTCAAATGGGATTTTCCTCAATCACACATTTTCCAGTCGTTCTCCTCGAAATATTGGAACCAATACGTTCCTTGCATCTCATACTTATCAATTTAATCACATACTTTTCATACCAATACATAATATTTCACAAAGCATAATATTCATAATAACAAGTATCATATCATATAAATAGCATCAAATCACTTAAAATAGCAATCATGTTACATTATTTACACATGAACTTACCTCGGTACAAAATATAGCAATTTTGCGATTTAGTCCAAAATCTTTTCTTTTCCTCGATCAAGGTTGATTCCACGTCTTTCTTGATCTAAAATAACACATTTAGCT
This sequence comes from Gossypium stocksii, assembly GCA_020496765.1. NCBI lineage: Eukaryota > Viridiplantae > Streptophyta > Magnoliopsida > Malvales > Malvaceae > Gossypium > Gossypium stocksii. The sequence goes on from CM035628.1 coordinate 78,517,845, forward strand.
TATTTAATACTCACATTATCAAAATAGTCCTAAATTCAAATTTTGGCAAAATTACAATTTTGCCCCTAAACTTTTGCATATTTACACTTTTGCCCCAAAGTTCGGAAATTAAATTTTATCACAAATTATTATGTTTTAGGGCATGCTGATCATTTATTTACCATTAGCAAGCTCAAATTCCCACTAAAACACATACTTATGAACAATATGTACTTTTACCGATTAAGCCGTTTTACTCGTTTTTACTTAAAATCGAATAGCACAAGTTGTCCAATATAATTTAAAACCTCATATTCTATCATAAAACATCAAAATACACAAATTTCACCTATGGGTATTTTTCCAAATATGAACCCTAACTTAAATTATTGCTAACATGAGCTTTATCGAGTTACCGGGACTACGAAAACGTAAAGAACATTAAAAACGGGGCTTGGAATCACTTACTATGAATCTTGGAAGCTTGAAACAAACCCTAGCTATGGAGAACCCTTGAAATTTCGTGGTAATGAAGAAGATGACCAATTTTGTGTTATTTTTCCCTTTTTATTTCATGTTAATATCCAAATGACCAAAATGCCCCTCCTTACTAAACTTTCAAAAATTCCATCCATGTCCAAATTTTGTCCATGAACTTAAAATTGGTCAAATTGCTATTTAAGACCTCCTAATTAATATTCCAAAGCAATTTCATACTAGAAACTTCTAGAATGCAAGTT
>CM035628.1:78528563-78541063 GCA_020496765.1 Gossypium stocksii
GGCGGTGGCCAAGGGCGGTGGATGGGATTGCTGGTCAGATGGCAGAAGGCAGGTGCTGAGTCAGGGGCTGCAGGGCCAGTGGGACTTAGGCGGCACGAGTGGGAAAAGAATGGGGCTAGGGTTTTGTGTGTCTTGGGCTGCCCGGGTTTGGGCTTAGGTAATTGAGCAAATGTGTTTGGGTCACGGGTTTGAAACGGGTTGGGTTAGTTTGTAATGGGTTAGGGGTTATTTGGTTTGGGCTACTGTTTACATGGGTTTTGTAACGGGTTTGGGGTTAAAATGAACTGGACTTATTCATTTTGGTTTCTGTTTTGTGTTTATTTTTTGTTTATTTGTTTGGTTTGCAAAATTGGGCTACAATAGCTGCCCCTCTTTGCTCATTGTCGTGCAACGGGAATAGAGCAAAGACATGAAGAAAGGCCAATTTTGCCTAGTCTTGCCAACTCCTGACTTGCTCTGGGGCTTCTTTTCTTAAGTAACCCTATTCCAACCCACCGCCTCTCGTAGCTTTAGGTTCAATCCATCGCGACTTCTGAGATTTGCCTTGTAGCCTCGATCTATCTTCTCTTCGCCGTGATCTATCTTCTGCAACTTTAGAGACGAGATCTTGACATCCTCAAATTGTTCTGCTACAACTTTAAGAAGATGAAATTTGTGACTTCAATCTGCGCCTCAGCGACTTCACTAGGGATGGAAGGTCTACATCTTTGATTAGCTCCCTTGTAACTTCAAAGAGGCACAACTTGTATCTTCAATTGGCTCTCTTGCAAATTTATCCTTTATTGAGACGAAATCAAAAATTGCTCGACCTGCGCATTCTCGTAATATGGGTTAATTTTGAAACATAAATTGCAAGTACCTCAGTGTACAAACTGAGGCTCAACTCACTTCTCACGATATGAGTTGACTTTTTAAAGAATAGAGTTTGAAAATATCTGGACCTGAGGTCCGAGGCTTAACTCACCCCTCGCGATATGAGTTAACCTTTGAGAGACAGAAATTAAGACAGAAATTGAAAAGCTCAACTCATCTCTCGCAATATGAGCTGATTTTTGAGCAGCAGAAATTTAAAAACGCGGATTAAAAGCTCAACTCATCTCTCGCAATATGAGTTGATTTTGAAACATGAATTGAAAGAGCTCAACTCACTTCTCGCAATATGAGTTGATTGGAAACATAAGTTAAAAACTAAAATTAGAAGGAATCAACTCACTTCTCGCAATATGAGTTGATTTTGGAGCACAAATTAAAACTGAAACTAAAAGAGCTCAACTCACTTCTTGCAATATGAGTTGACCTTGAAAAATGAACTGAAAACTGAAACTAAAGGAGCTCAACTCACCTCTCGCAATATGAGTTGACCTTAAAACATAAATTAAAAAGAACTAAAAAGAGTTCAACTCACCTCTCGTAATATGAGTTGATCTAAAACTGAAATTAAAAAGGACTAAAAGGAACTCAACTCACCTCTCGCAATATGAGTTGATTTTGAGAAACAGAAATTAAAAGTATCTCAACGTGTCTCGAGGCTCAGCTCACCTCTCGCAATATGAGCTAATTTTTGAAAACATAAATTAAAGGCAGATGTTGAAAACATCTTGTCGTGACTTGAGATTTGACTCACCTCTCGCAATATGAGTCAATAACAGAAATTAAAAGTACCTCAACGTGTCTTGAGGCTCAGCTCACTTCTCGCAATATGAGCTGATTTTAAAAGTACCTCAACGTGTCTTGAGGCTCAGCTCACCTCTCGCAATATGAGCTAATTTTTGAAAACATAAATTAAAGACAGATGTTGAAAACATCTTGTCGTGACTTGAGATTTGACTCACCTCTCGCAATATGAGTCAATAATAGAAATTAAAAGTACCTCAACGTGTCTTGAGGCTCAGCTCACTTCTCGCAATATGAGCTGATTTTAAAAGTACCTCAACGTGTCTTGAGGCTCAGCTCACCTCTCGCAATATGAGCTAATTTTTGAAAACATAAATTAAAGACAGATGTTGAAAACATCTTGTCGTGACTTGAGATTTGACTCACCTCTCGCAATATGAGTCAATAACAGAAATTAAAAGTGCCTCAACGTGTCTTGAGGCTCAGCTCACTTCTCGCAATATGAGCTAATTTTAAAAGTACCTCAACGTGTCTTGAGGCTCAACTCACCTCTCGTAATATGAGTTGATTTTCGAAAACATGAATTAAAATCACCCAAAATTTCTCACATGGTGGAATTCAAGTGTCTTCTTCTTTAATTTGGATACAATTGTCATCGCAACCCCTTGTTCTGCTGAAATATCTGTATATGTTATGCATAATGTTATCATGATATGCACCTATTTGCCTTAAATGCATTCATGTCTATATGAACATGTTATGTGCCTTGCATTTGTTTGTCATGATCTCTTTTCATCACGACTCTTGTAGTGATCTGATCTCATTATTTCTTGACCCTTTCCTTTAAACTTCGTACTCGTTTCCCAATTCCACGAGTAACCTTTGTTTCTTGGATAGCACTCTTTTGCCCCATCTGAGCTTTCGTTCTTGCTTCCGAGCTCTTGTTTTGCTTATCATGATGATCTGCTTTCATTGCTTGGATTCTTAAGTTTCTCTTTAGGCTTTATATCCATCTTTCAAGCTTTACAAGTAAACTGCGTTTCTCAGATATCACTTGTTTGGTATATGTTGAACTTTTGTTCCTACTTTGAGACTCTTGCATCTATCAAGTTTTCTATCCGAGTAATACTCAACATTTCTTTTGTTCAGAGCATGTCATTCTACTATTTATCGCTTAAATAAACAACATAATGAGATGCATGCAAATGGTCAGGTAGGTACAATAAAGAGACTTCATATTCATTTCGAAGGTAACAAACAAAGAAAGTTCACCAAAGATAAAAGTGTCATAAAAGGAAGGAAACATATATAGTGGATACAAATGTTCTAGATATTCAACGCATGAACTCTGCCTCGTTTCTCAATCAGAAATATTTCTGAGCAGGATTTCTTGTGTAGAAGATCTCAAGCGTTCAGAAATACTTCATACTATAGCCTCGTCACTTGGCCCACTGTTCAAATTGCTTTTGCTCCTTGGACCCATATTTGCTTCATTAGGACGCCCTTTCGGGTTTTCATCCTAATATTTTGTGTTTAACCAAGGCGCCCTTTTCGGGTTTTCACCTTGATCTCTTTCTCCTTTTTTTTTTAAGTGTAATATTTCTTCACAACATCGGAGTTTACTGGATTTGGTAACTCCTCCCCATCCATTTCTGTGAGAATCAAAGCCCCACCAGAGAATGCCTTCTTTACGACGTATGGTCCTTCCCAATTAGGTGCCCATTTCCCTAGCAAATCTTTTTGTATTGGGAGGATCTTTCTCAACACGAGTTCTCCTTCATGGAATTCTCTTGGCCTTACTTTCTTGTCATGGGCGGCGATCATCCGTTTCTGGTACATCTGTCTATGGCAGATTGCCTTCAAGCATTTTTCTTCGATGAGATTCAACTGATCATATCGAGCTTGGACCCATTCGGCCTCCTCGAGTTTCGATTCCATTAAGACTCGTAGGGACGGTATCTCAACTTCAATAGGTAGCATGGCTTCCATCCCATAGACTAGAGAGAAAGGAGTTGCCCCTGCAGATGTCCGTACGGATGTGCGATATGCATACAGAGCGAATGGTAGCTTTTCATGCCAGTCCTTGTAGGTCTCTGTCATTTTGCCGATAATCTTCTTTATGTTCTTGTTAGCCGCTTCTACAGCTCCGTTCATCTTCGGTCGATAAGGCGAAGAATTATGATGCTTTATTTGAAATTGCTTGCACACTTCTGTCATCATTTTATTGTTCAAATTCAAGGCGTTATCTGAGATGATTCTTTCAGGCAAACCATATCGACAAATGATTTCCTTTTTCAAGAATCTACAGACGGCGGTCTTTGTCACATTGGCAAATGAGGCAGCTTCTATCCATTTCGTGAAATAATCTATGACCACAAAAATGAATCGGTGCCCATTAGAAGCTTTGGGAGAAATCGGCCCTATAACGTCCATGCCCCACATTGAAAAGGGCCATGGAGACGTCATAACATGAAGGGGCGAATGGGCTACATGAATTTTGTCACCATAAACTTGACATTTGTGGCACTTTCTTGCGTAGCTAATGCAATCGCTTTCCATCGTCGACCAGTAGTACCCGAATCTCATGATTTTCCTGGCCATAGTGAAACCGTTGGAATGGGTCCCACATATTCCTTCATGAACTTCTTCAAGTATTTTCTTGGCTTCAGTAGTATCTACACATCTCAGAAGCACCTGATCTTTACCTTTCTTGCACAAGGTGTCCCCATCAAGAACAAATCCCACTGACATTTTTCTGATTGTTCTTTTGTCATTCTCGTTTGCTTGTTCAGGATACGTTTGATTCTTGACGTACTCTAAGATATCATGGTACCATGGTCGTCCATCAGCCTCTTTCTCAATGCTATAACAATGTGCAGGGACCTCGTATATGCTCATCTTGAGGGGCATTATTTCTATTCCTTTATTTGCTTTGAACATTGAGGCCAAGGTGGCCAAGGCGTCAGCCAATTGGTTATCTTCTCGTGGGAAGTAATTAAAAGTTATTTCTTTGAAATCTTTGATCAATTCAGCCACCAGATAGCTGTACTTAATCAACTTTAGATCTCTCACTTCCCAATCTCCACGATTTGGTAGATCACTAAAGCTGAATCCCCATATACCTCTAGGATCTCAATGTTTCGTTCAATGGCTGCCCGAAGTCCCATGATACAAGCCTCGTATTCTGCTATGTTATTAGTGCAGAAGAAATTGAGCCTAGCAGTGACAGGATAATGATCTCCTTCTGGTGATATTAAGACTGCTCCAATTCCATGCCCCAGAGCATTCGATGCACCATCAAAGCTCATCTTCCAAGGCGTCCCTTTTGATGACTCACATTCTTTCTCTGTGATGCACATTAAGTCCTCATCCGGGAAATCAAATCTCAGAGGCTCATATTCTTCTGTTGTTCGAGCCGCCAAGAAATCAGCTATTGCACTCCCTTTCACCGATTTTTGGTTCACATAGATGATATCGTATTCTGATAACAGGATCTGCCATCGTGCCATTCTCCCCGCGAGTGCGGGTGATTCCATCATATACTTTATCGGGTTCAGCTTTGAGATTAACCATGTCGTGTGATACAACATGTATTGCCTGAGCCTCCGAGTTGCCCAAACCAAAGCACAATAGAATTTTTCGACCGATGAATACTTTGCCTCGTATTTTGTGAACTTTTTGCTGAGGTAGTATATCGCCTTTTCGTTCTTTCCCGACTCGTCATGTTGCCCCAGAACGCAACCCATTGAGTTTTCAAACACAGTTAGATATAAAATTAAAGGCCTCCCTAGAGTTGGTGGCACTAGCACTGGGGGGCTAGACAAATATTGTTTTATTTTGTCAAAGGCCTTCTGGCATTCTTCGTTCCATTCTCCCGGATTGTTCTTTCGAAGGAGCCGAAAGATCGGGTCGTATTGGTTGGTAAGTTGAGCGATGAATCGGGCGATATAATTTAACCTTCCCAGAAATCCTCTGACCTCTTTCTGTATGCGCGGAGGTGGTAATTCTTAAATGGCTTTTATCTTTTCTGGATCCACCTCGATACCTTTTTCACTGACAATGAAGCCCAGCAATTTTCCCGAGGTAACCCCAAATGTACATTTGACTGGATTAAGCCTCAGCTGAAACTTTCTCAATCTTTCAAACAACTTTTTGAGGTTTAGAATATGTTCTTTTTCTCCTCGGGATTTAGCAATCATGTCGTCAACATAGACTTCTATTTCCTTATGCATCATATCGTGGAATAGTGTCACCATGGCCCTCTGATATGTGGCCCCAGCATTCTTTAGCCCGAATGGCATCACCTTGTAGCAGAATGTTCCCTATATCGTTATAAAGGTAGTTTTCTCCATATCCTCGGGAGCCATTTTGATCTGATTATACCCCGAGAATCCGTCCATGAAAGAAAATAATGAATGCTTTGCTGTGTTATCCACCAATGTGTCGATATGTGGTAAGGGAAAATTATCCTTAGGACTTGCTCGGTTCAGGTCACGATAATCCACGCACATTCGCTCTTTACCGTCCTTCTTTGGTACTGGGACAATATTAGCCACCCATTCTGGATATTTGGAAGCTTGTAAGAAGCCCGCATCAAATTGCCTCTTGACTTCTTCTTTTATCTTCAACAACATTTCAAGCCTCATTCGTCTTAATTGTTGTTGAATGGGTTTGCACTCTGGTCTCAGTGGGAGCTTATAGACTGTTATATCTTCATCCAATCCCGGCATGTCCTGATACGACCATGCGAATACATCTTTGTACTCACGGAGCAAAGTAATCAAATTATGCCTGGTGTCTTCTGAGATAGAGGTTCCAATCTTCACTTCTTGCTTATTTTCATCAGCCCCCAGGTTTATTGTTTCAACAGATTCTTGATGAGGTAAAATCTGTTTGTCCTCTTGTTCCACCAACCTTAGCAAGTCAGGAGACGAGACGTAGTCTTCGGCATTTTCCTCATCCTCGAATTCTCCTAGACAAATAGTCCTCTCAAAATCAATTTCAAGATTGGTAACGGGCTCGTTCATGTCATTGGTATCTGAACACCTGAAAATTGAATAAAAAGAAAAACTATAGAGGGACATCCAAGCATTGGCAACAACAAACAAAATGTTATGGTATGGTGTGAGGTAAGTGTAAGGACAGGTCGTGAAATGAAAGAATAATTATGGAGTAAATGCGAATGCAAAAGGTTATGACAAAATGCCTCTTCATTAATATTCATTTAATAGATAAAGAGTAGACAACAGCTCTTACCAAAGAATCCCATTATATTTAGGGACACAAAAAGTGAATATCGGACATTACTCTGAGGAAAACTTATAGACCACAAGAAGATCCTCAGCGGTCCAATTGTTCAACATGTAACCCGGGGGACAAGGGCGTATCCTCGAAACACTTTTACTTGTATCAGCTTCTTCATCAACAACATTTATACAAATGTTCTGGAAAGCCTTCTCAATGAGTAGCAGTGGGCTGTGCACATTTTCTTGCCCTGGATATATGATCCCAGCGGATGTAAATGTCCTTGACAGATGGGGGTACTCGATGGGTTCCCATTCCGGTTCTCGTCCTAGAGTCCTCGCAACCCTTCTTTCTTGCTCCTTCTTCCACTGTTTCTTCAAGTGATGTGCATTCGGTTAGAATCCTAGACCAAATCGTACCTTATGAGGTACTGGCTTTAAGGCCCTGATTATCCCTTGATGATGTCTTCTCAAACCTTTCCTTGCTCGGGCCCCTCTCCCTACCGTCAGCTTGATTCCCATTTTAGTATTCTTCGACGGCCTAGGCACGGGAATTCTATTTCCTTTAGCCACAAATATGGCGTTGATGAACTCAAAGGATCTAAAGGAACATTCCACGGCGTCTTTGTTCGCTTCGAGGTAAGGTGTGTCTGCAGAGATAGACGCAACAATATCCTCTTCACCCTCAATGGTAACCAAGCAGCCATCCATGATAAACTTTATTTTCTGATGAAGGGATGATGGAACTGCCCCGGCCGAATGGATCCATGGCCTCCCCAGGAGGCAATTATATGAAGGGGTGATGTCCATAACTTGGAACTCGACGTCATAGATATAAGGACCTACTTCTAGAGGGACCTCAATTTTTCCTATAACTTCTCGTCTCGTTCCATCAAATGCCCTTACCGTGGAGTGACACGGCCTCAAGTAGGACAAATCTATCGGGATTCTGGAAAGTGTGGCCAGAGGCATAACATTAAGTGCTAACCCATTATCAATAAGCACGTTTGGTATTATATAACCCTTGCAGCGGGTTGTTATGTGCAGCGCCTTCACGGAGCCTCTACCGTTCGGTGGTATTTCATCATCACTAAAGGAGATGAAATTATCTGCGTTCAAGTTATTGATCCATCTATCAAGCTTTTCGACCGATATATTGTTTGCTACATAGGCTTGATTCAATACCCTCAACAAGGCATTTCGATGCGGCTCCGAGTTCAATAATAGGGATAATACCGAAATACGTGCAGGTTGTTTACTTAATTGTTCGACCACGTTGTACTCACTGTGTTTAATGAATTTCAAAAATTTCCGTGCTTCTTCCTCATTCACAGGTTTTTTTAGTCTCTTGCCGTTCAGGCGGACTTTCAGATTCAGCTTCAGCCTCAAGCATGGGTGCCTTTCCCTTTTGTTTTAAATCATTATTCCTCTTTGCTGGTTCAATTTCTTTGGAATAGCATCTTCCACTCCGGGTAAAGTGACCAACTTCTCCGATATTTTCAGCCGTGCCTTGGGATTTTTCACTTTCAGGAGTGACGATATTGACATCGTATTTTCAAGGTACTGCCTTACTATCCTTATACGAGAAAGGTGATGGCGCCTCAATTACTATTTTCGATTTTACCGGTTCTCTCCTCGCATCATAATAAATTATCGGTGGTCGTTCAGCCGTGTAAGGGAGATCCGATGATTGACCATCAGAGGCACATATTTCTCCTTCATTGGCCTCTTTTCTTCCATTGAAGATTTCAATTTCTTTGTTGTCCATCATGTTTTGGAGTAATTCTTTAAATTGCTCACACGACTGGATATTATGTCCTTCGACTTTATGGAAGTCACAAAAATTTTAACTTTTCGCATTTCTTTTCTCGGTTACCCCTTTAAGACGACAGAGTAACCCTTTTTCAAGTAGCACCTCCCAGATTCTCTGCAAAGGTGAGCTTATTTTTGAAACAACTCTTCTGGTTTGCAATTCATTTATCTCCTCCACTGCGCTTACATTTCTTTCAGTATGATTTGGGAACGGGTTCCCGGTTTCACCACTGGTACCGTCGAAGCGCAAAACACCGGCATCGATTAGTCCTTGGACTCTTCGTTTAAAGGCAATGCAGTTTTTCGTAGAGTGCCCCTGGTTCCCCGCGTGGTATGCACAGCTAGCATTTGGGTCGTACCACTTTGGGTACGGGGGCTTCAACGGTGCCATGTAATGGGGAGATATCAATTGTTTCTCCAAAAGCTTGGGGTATAGTTCCCCATAAGATACCGGAATAGGAGTGAATTGGGGTCTCTCGAGGTTTAGCCTTGCCGACCTTGGTTCGTTTCTGGGTTGGCTTTGGGTGGAGCCGGCATTTTAAGGAAACGTGGCGGCTGGCCTCGGGTTGTTGGTTGCATAGACAGGGTAAGAAGGGTAGGGAGATGGTGTTTGGTAATAGGGGGTTTGTGGATGATAGAAATTTGGTGGTGGGTAATTTCGAGGTCGAAATTGATTAGAATATGGACCAGGAGTATAACGGTTTCCCGTTTCCACCATGTGGGCTTCCGGCTCCTTTTTCCTCATGGGCACTGCTTTCTTCGAACCTTCTCCTTCCATCCTTCCACTTTTAACCGCGTTTTCTATAAGTTCACCAGATATGACAATATCTGAGAAGTCATTTGTGGCGCTTCCCACTAATTTATCATAAAACGGCGCCTTCAGGGTATTAATAAAAAGGACTGCTATCTCGGTCTTGTTTAGTGGAGGCTCTACCTGGGCTGAGATGTCCCTCCATCTCTGCGCGTATTGTCTGAAAGTTTCCGATGGCTTTTTCTCCATCATTTTTAGTATCATGCAGTCGGGTACCATATCGGAGACGTGTTTGTACTGCTCACAAAAAGCCACTGCTAGATCTTTTCAGGTCCGGATCTTCTCTCTACTAAGTTGGTTGTACCAGCGGAGAGCTGATCCGGTCAAACTGTCCTGAAAACAGTGTATAAGCAGCTTGTCTTCATTAACATAGCCGGTCATTTTCCGGCAGAACATAACGAGATGTGCCTTCAGGCATCTCGAGCCATCATATTTTTCAAAATCCGGTGCTTTAAATTTTGGAGGTAGGACCAAATCAGGTACCAGACTAAGTTCTTTAGCGTTTAGCGTCGAGAAGACTTCAATGCCTTCTAACGCTCTAAGTCTTTCCTCCAGACTTCTATATTTTTTTTGGACTTCATGATCCTCTATCCTTAGCCTAGCGATTTCTGCCGGATCGTCTAGGTCTGGGACAGGTGGATCCATTGGAGCAGTTCCTAGGTTTGCCACGAATACGCCCTGTCCTACAGGAGGAGGTGTTACAGGCCGTTGTTCCAAGCCCGCGGGTCCCCCTTGCGTGTATCCTCTATGTATCGCGTGAGGCGGAGTGAACCCTGGAGGATAGGGCGGATCCTGATCAAGATTCACAACCTCAGGGTTTTGTATAGGTCCCTTTCCTTTGACTAGGGCCGACATCATTTCCATCATTTTAGCCAATTGGTCCTTCTGTTCAATGGATTCTTCCCGAGACCTTATCATCAACTCTCTCGTCTCCTGTTGCGACCTGGCTAACTGTTCCTGTAGTTCTTTCTGAATTCTCTCTATCTTTTCAATTCTTTCGTTGAACTCGGCCTCCATCGCTCTGGCTTGTCGACGTGTTCTATACGTACGGTGTGATTCCAGGTTTACAACGTCGCAACTGCGCATTATATGATTCTACTCTTTAGCGAATGATCATGAGATATGCAATGAATGAATGAATGAATGAAGGAATGAATGTTAGTCATGAATGCATATGCAAAATCGGTGTTGATTCCAGACAGCCCCTATTTAGGCATTTCATTAATCAAAAGAGTCTATTTACAAAACGTTTTTCCATTATTTGATTTAGCTTTCATACAAACTTCCTCGCTACATTGCCATAATTTTTCACTCGTTCCAAGAATTCTGATATGCTCGATCTCTGTCTAGGCAGGAATTGGCAACTAAGACTCTCGGCTTCATCCGCTATTTGTAAATGAGTAATATCGATGAAGAAATATTAACGACGCATGCATGGTTATAATAATTAGAATAATGCATATAGTATTTAACATGATAATAATAATAACACAAAAACAAAATAATAGTAAACGTACATAAAACATATAATACTAGGTTTAAGAAGGAATATACATATAATAAGTATTATTAAAAGTGATATAACAGTAACTAACAATAGCGGTATGTACAAATATACATAATATATAGAAAAGAAATAATACACTTATGTTAATATAACATTAAAAATGTAATACAATGATATATATATATATATATATATATATATATGTATAATAATATTAAGAATAAACACATAAAATAATATATACAAAAAAGTAGCGAAATAAGATATATATATATGTAGGTAGCTAATGATAATAATAATATTAAAAATAATGAAAGTCACAAATACAATATGTTATTAGAACTTATGATATATGTATACGAATATAGCATTAAAACGTGAATACATAATATATATTAAAATATCGAAAACAAACATTACTATACTAATACTTACATATAATATATTAATATTAGAAGATATATACATGATAAGATATATATATAAAATAAGAAAATACTAAAAACATATACGAAATATATAGAATACAATATCAAAATATACTTAAGATAATATTTAAAGAAATATACGTAAATAGTAACGATAATGTTAAAAATAGAAGTAAGTAATAGTAAAAATACAATATCGAGAATAATACTAAATATGATATAAGAATAATAATTAATAATGATAAAAGTAATAATAATACCAATATTAGAAATAGATAAATATAATAATAGTAAAGAGGAACAATAATAGTATTAATAAACGTCGAAACTAATAAAACCTAATGATAAAAAATATTAAAGCAAATACGAATCATACTATAAAAAATACTGTACGTATATACATAAATGTAATAATAATACTAATGATAATAGTAATAATAATAATAATAATAATAAAAGGGAACATAATTTAAATGAAATGGTAAAAGGATGAAATTGAATTGACGACCAGGGTTTCGGGCTAAATTTTAAAAGTTAAAACAAGTAAAAGGACCAACTAGAACACGCTTAAAACCCCAGGGGACCAAGAACGCAATTTTCCCAAAATCCTAAAACGCACAGCAGCTTTGGGGACGAAATTGAAAGGCAAAACGAACATCAGGGCTAAATTACAATAAGAATAAGTCTTGATTGTAAAATTTAAAAAAGCGGAAGGGCGAATTGTGCAATAAGCCCCTCTGACGTCATAACGCGCGGATCTTAGGCGGTTTGGGTCGGGTCGACCCGACCCGGGTTCAAAGCTATAAAAGATAAATTTTTTTGAAACCGGCTCATTTGTACGGGGGAGGAAGAAAAAAAAGAGAGAAAAGAAGGGGAAGGAAGAAGAGGGGAAGAGGAGAGAGGGGGAGTCTCCGGGGAAGTCCCGGTCGCCGGACCGATCACCGGCCGTTGGTCGGACCGATCACCGGCCGTTGGTCGGACCACCGCGGGCCGCCGTTCGTCGCCGTTCCAGCCACCGTTCCGGTAGCCGGAAAAAGGTAATGTTTTTCTATTTTTTATATTATTTTTTTATATTTTATTGTTTT
>CM035628.1:78546063-78556063 GCA_020496765.1 Gossypium stocksii
ATTGTTTGTATTGTTTAATTCTTTCTTATCATTTTTTGTGCGATTGTCATGCAAAAAGTTTTCCCGATTATGTAAAGGGAGTCGGTGTTTGGTCCATTTCCGGAGCATTTTATTTTGCGGGCCCACAGTGGACTTTTCTTTATTTGCGATTTGTTGTTTAGTTGTTTTCTTTAAGTTTTCTGCTTGTTTTGAAGCCTTTTACGTGATCTTTTTACTCTTTCATGCAAGGCATGATTTACGACTTTTCTTGGCTTCTGAGTATTCTGACTGCTTTTGCTCGTCTCTGGGAATCATCATTAACATACGTTTTCTGGGGGATTATAAGTTCTTGATTATTCTTGATATCTTTTTAGAAAATTTAGGTCTGGTCCGTTTCTGTTTGGATTGCTACGTTGTTCGTGTTCTCTTGTTGTGCTTCTTTTGCAGACTCCTTTGGCAGGGTCTTCACTCGATCTAGTGGCTTGTGTTGTGAACCTGTCCCTTGCACTAGCCGTGTTCCTTGGTGGGGTTGTTGGGTCTGCTAAGGTTTTCTTCTTCTCCCTGGCGCCTTTCGAACAAGACGAAGGGTGGTATTTTGCTAGTCGTTCTCAGCAATGAAGTTCTTGTGCTAGAATTGTCGAGGATTAGGGAACCCCACAAAAATAAGAGAGTTAAAGCAACTTCTCTCTGCGAGCAATCCAGACCTTATTTTCCTTAGCGAAACTAAAATGGCTGCTAACGCTTTTCGAAGGGTTCAAACTAAATGTAGGTTACAGAATGGTTTAGCTGTTGACTCAGAGGGTCGAAGCGGGGGGCTGGCGCTGATGTGGAGGGATGGGGTAAATGTCTCTATTCAAAGTTACTCTAAGCACCATATAGATTCTTTGGTCAAGCTGGAGAGCAATAAAACCGTGCGAGTTACGGGATTCTATGGGCACGCAAACCCGATGCTTAGATGCAGCTCATGGGACATTTTACGCAGGGTCGGAGATGTGGTAAGGGAGGAGTGGGTGGTTGGGGGCGATTTTAACGCAATATTAAATGATACTGAGAAAGAAGGTGGTCGTGGCGGGGTGAGGGCGCAAATGAACGAGTTCAAAGAGGTTATGGATGAATTGGCTCTCGTAGATATTAAACCCGATAGTGGATGGTTTACTTGGGTCAATAATAGGAGTGGGAGTGGATTAATAAAGGAAAGGATTGATAGATTCCTGAGTTTGGTTTCTTTGTTTGAGAATTTCCCCTTTTTTAACACTAATGTGATAAGACAAACCCAGTCAGATCACGACGCTATTATCTTAGACTTGTGGGGTCGAAAACCGAAAGATCACTCTATAGATAAGAGATTATGCTTCAAGTTTGATGTTTGTTGGGCTAGGGACGAGGAAGTAAAAAATGTTATTGAAAGTGCGTGGAACAGGGATAACACTGACTTTGGGGAGAAAATAGAAAGGGTTAGATCGGCCCTGGGTCCTTGGCAGTGGAAGAAATATGGTAAAATGAAGAGGGATATGCGAAAATTGGAGAAACATATTGACTTGGTTATTGATTCTGCCAATAGTGAGGAAAGTGGGAAAATATTAAAGGAATCTCGATGAAGGCTTGACTCTTTATATGCTAGGGAAGAAAGTTACTGGGCACAAAGATCACGGTCAAATTGGCTTAAAGAGGGAGATCGAAATACTAGGTACTTCCACGCTAAAGCCACTAGTCAGCTAAAGAAGAATTACATTGAGTAGCTAAAAGACGTGGACGGAAAGTGGGTGACAAACAGCAAGGCAATAAGTCAGGTGGCTAAAGACTATTTTTTGAAATTGTTTTGATCAAACGGTCAAAATGTTAATATCCAAGAGATGGGGTATATAAAGGAATGTGTGACGAGGGAAACAAATGTATGACTTAATATGATCTACACGGAGAAGGAGGTTCTACAGGCCATTAAGCAGATGGACCCCAACAAAGCACCCGGCATCGACGGTTTATCAGGAAATTTCTTTAAGCATCACTGGGAGATAGTTGGAAAGGACACTATTAGCTTCTGCTTGGATGTCCTTAATGGAAACAAAAATATTTCTAGCATTAATGATACTATGATCATTTTAATTCCTAAAATTAAAAATCCCTGTGAGCTTACTAACTTTCGCCCTATCAGTCTTTGTAGGTTTGTCTACAAGATCATTTCTAAAGTGTACGCCAATCGCCTAAAAAGTGTCCTCTCAAGCTGCATTAGTCAAAATCAAAGCGCATTTGTACCAGGAAGGATGATACATGATAATATCCTGATCGCGTATGAGCTTCTCCATTACCTAAAAAGCTCTAAAAATGGTCCCAATAAAGGCATTGTGGTCAAGCTCGATATGAGCAAAGCATATGACCGGGTGGACTGGGACTTCCTTGAAACGGTTATGAAAAAAATGGGTTTTGATGGAAAGTGGGTTACCAAAATTATGGAATATGTCCGCTCGGTTAAATATACAGTTAAATGCAATAATATTTTGTCTGATATTTTTAGTCCCGAGAGGGGCCTCCGCAAGGGGATCCCCTCTCCCCTTACTTGTTCTTATTCTGTATGGAAGCTTTCTCGAGAATGCTTATCCAAGCTCAAGAGAACAATGTTTTAAAAGGAATTCGGGCTAGTAAGAATGGCCCTAGAATAAATCACCTGTTTTTTGCTGACGATGCACTTCTGTTCATTAGAAATTAAAGGAGGGATGTTGAATATTTTGTTAACATGCTTAATACCTTCTCTAACATTTCAGGTCAAGAAATTAATTTTGAAAAGTCAATGGTGCTCTTTAGCCCCAACACTTCAAGAGCTCAAAGAGAAATGATAAGTGAAATCCTAGGCATGACAGTGGTGGAAAAATTAAACGACTATCTAGGCCTTCCCCTACCAATAGGTAAGAAGAAAACTGAGGCTTTTAAAGAGGTAACTAATAGACTGTCTTGTAGGATCAACAGCTGGACAAAGAGGCTGCTATCGTTTGGGGGCAAAGAAGTATTTATCAAAGCGGTTCTACAGTCCATTCCTACGTATGCTATGTCGATTTTTTTGGCTCTCAAAGGTGTAATCGATGATATTCAGGCCAAGTTAAGCAGAATGTGGTGGTCGGGAAAAGACAAAGGAAGATTCTGGACAATGATCCCATGGAAGACGTTGTGCAAACCAAAGGGGATGGGAGGCCTTGGAATTAGAGATATTCGACTTTTCAACCTTGCTCTGTTAGGACGTCAAGTGTGGAGACTTCTAAACAACACGGATTCTCTATGTTTCAAAGTACTGTCCTCAAAATATTTCCCTGATGGCAACATTTTTAATGCTAAAAAGGTGGATAAAGAATCATTCACGTGGTCAAGCATAGCGACAGCGGTGGAAGTTTTTAAAAATGGCCTTGGGTGGCAGATTGGTAATGGCGAAAAGATTAATATATGGGCCGATAATTGGGGAATGGAAGGTCTTAATGGGGACGTGATCATAAGCAACACTCTAAACCAAAATGAAAAGAGTGTGAAAGAGCTATGGCAAGGGGATAGAAGAAACTGGAATGTGAGCAAAGTTATGCAAGCTTTTGGACAAGACTGGTGTGACAAGATTTGCAACATCCCTATTGGAGACGTCGAACAGGAAGACAGAATAATATGGTTTCACAATACTCACTGGTATTTCACTTCAAAGTCTGCTTACTCTTGGTTGTTGTTGAAAGAAATAGGATTTGGCCCTCATAGATTTTTTTGGAAGGCTATATGGAAGCTTGACACATTACCAAAGATCCGTGTTTTTACATGGCGAGTGGGACATGAGATCACCCCACAAATGAAAAAATCACGTCTATAAGGCAGGGATTCGACAAGAGTTGCCCAAGATGCAGAGCCGAGACCGAAACACTGACATGCATTAAAAGACTGCCCAACATCGCAAGCTGTTCTCTCGATAGGAGGATGGTCTAGAAGTTTTATCACAAAAAAGTATATTCATTGCATTGATTGGTTGGAAGACTTGATGCGTATACTTGATAAAAGAGCCATGTCCGACTTAATGCGTATACTTGGTGCGTCGGAGGTGCGGGAGCCTCCAACCACATCGGCATCTTGGTGCGTCGGATGTGCGGGAGCCACATCGACACCTTGGTGCCTCGTATGTGCGGGAGCCTCGAGCCACATCGGTACCTCAGTGCGTCGGACGTGCGGGAGCCTCGAGCCACTCGGCACCTCTGTGCGTCGGATGTGGGGGAGCCTCGAGCAGCATCGGCACCTTGGTGCATCGAATGTGCGGGGGCCTCGAGCCATTCGGCACCTTGGTGCGTCGGGTGTGCGGGAGCCTCTTTGTAGCATCGGCACCTTGGTGCATCGGATGTGCGGGAGCCTCGAGCCATTCCGCACCTTGGTGCATCGGACGTGCGAGAGCCTCGAGCCATTCCGCACCTTGGTGCGTCGGACTTGCGGAAACCTCGAGTCATTTGGCACCATGGTGCGTCGGATGTGCGAGAGCCTCGAGCAGCATCGGCACCTTGGTGCGTCGGATGTGCGGGAGACTCGAGCCAGTCGGCACCTCGGTGAGTCAGATGTACGGGAGACTCGAGCCATTCGGCACCTCGGTGCCTACGATGTTTGGGAGCCTCGACCAGCATCGGCATGTTGGTGCGTCAGTTGTGGGGGAGCCTGCACATTGTTGCTGTGATGTGCGGGTGCCTCGGGCAGCATCGACACCTTGGTGCGTCGGATGTGCGGGCTAAGGAAAAGTGTCCCCGTTTCAGACACATGAATGTCACCTGGTAGCGTTTCTTGGTTTCGTTTGTGTGTCTGCCTTCAATCGTTTTTGATTCGAATGGCAGTTTGAGGGTCTTTTGTGTGTGTGTTTCATTTGCTGTGGCTATTATGTTAGCCTTTTTTGAATTTTGTTTCTGTTCGGTGGATTGTTTTGATGCCATAGGTCCTGACGGTGTTCTGCGCTAGACAAGACGTCTCTGACAGGGCTTGCCTTTGTTGTCACACGGTGATTTTGTTTTTATTTGTAGTTTCTTTTTGCTTTCTTGGTGTTTTCATGCAGAAAGAGAACCCAGTTACGTGGGTGGTGTTGTGCCTCGGTTTTTTCGCAGATTACTAGTGGTGGGACCCACGGTGGTCCTTTTCTTTATTTTCTTTTTGACTTTTTACGTTTCTCTTCGTTTCTGCATGATTTTGGGTTCTTCTTCAAAAGTTGCCATCGTAAACTTTGCATGATACCTTGATTGTATGTTTTTAGCACGTTCTTTAACCTGTTTTGGTACCCAAGTTTTGTCGTTCCTTATTTTCGTTCTTCGACGTGTTTTCTTGATAACTCTTGGTTGATCTTTTGTTTGACAGGTTATCTGGGTACTGGGGCGTTTTCTGCATGGTTTTAACCTTCTTATTTGTACGCCATTATTGACGGAGTTTCTCTCCTTGACTGTTCTGCGTTTTCTGATTAAGGTTTTCTCGGTTCCTTTGGCTTTCCTGCATGTTTTATAAGTGCCGCAAGATTATCTCTTTGCCTAGAATTTTTCTTTATTTTACAAGAACATAGATTAGGTTTTCTGGTTTTTGGATCTGCTTCTCCTCTCCCTCTTTTTCTGTTTTTTGCCCGTCCTCTCCTTCTTGTAGTTTGGGACTGGGGTTTTGTTGGTTTGTTCTGTTCGCGGTTTGTTGAGGGGAGTTTTTCCGATTTTGATGTTGTTTTGAGGGTTTCGCTGCTGTGTGTTGTGTTTTTCTTTGCAGTCTCTTTGGCCGGGTTCTCACTCAACCCAGTGGCCGGTGTCGTGAATCTGACCCCTTGTTCTAGTCGTGTTCCTTGGTGTGGTTGTTGGTTTTGCTTTGGCTAAGGTTTTCCTCTTTTTCCTGGCGACTCTTGTTCAAGTCGAAGGGTGGTAGTCTACTAGTCGACCTCAGCAATGAAGTTCTTATGCTGGAACTGCTGAGGATTAGGGAACCCCAAAAAAATAAGAGAGTTAAAGCAACTTCTCTTTGCGAGCAACCCTGATATTATTTTTCTTAGTGAAACTAAAATGGCTGCTAACGTTTTTCGAAGGGTTCAAATTAAATGTAAGCTACAGAATGGATTGGCTGTTGATTCAGAAGATCGGAGTGGGGGGCTGGCGCTGATGTGGAGGGATGGGTTAAATGTCTCTATTCAAAGTTATTCCAAGCACCACATAGACTCCATGGTCAAGCTGGAGAGTAATAAAACCGTGCGAGTTACGGGTTTCTATGGGCACGCAAACCCGAAGCTGAGAAGCAGCTCATGGGACATATTGCGCAAGGTAGGAGATGTGGTAAGGGAGGAGTGGATTGTTGGGGGAGATTTTAATGCTTTTTTAAATGATACTGAAAAAGAAGGCGGTCGCAGGGGGGTGAGGGCTCAAATGAACGAGTTCGAAGATGTTATGGATGAATTGGCTCTCGTAGACATTAAACCCGACAGTGGATGGTTTACCTGGGTCAATAACAGGGTTGGAAGCGGGTTAATAAAGGAAAGGATTGATAGATTTCTAAGTTCGGTTTCTTTGGTTAAGAAATTCCCTTTTGTTACCACTAAAGTGATTAGACAAACCCAGTCCGATCACGACGCTATTATCTTAGACTTGTGGGGACGAAAACCGAAAGATCACCCTAAAGATAAGAGATTGTGCTTCAAGTTTGATGTTTGTTGGGCTGGGGATGAGGAAGCAAAAAATGTGATTGAAAGTGCGTGGAACAGGGATGGTACTGACATTGGGGAAAAAATCGAAAGGGTTAGATCGGTCCTAGGTCCTTGGCAATGGAAGAAATATGGTAAAATGAAGAAGGATATGCGAAAACTGGAAAAACATATAGACTTGGTCATTGATTCTGCCATTAGAAAGGAAAGTGGGGATATATTAAAGGAAACTCGAAGAAGGCTTGACTTCTTATATGCGAGGGAAGAAAGTTACTGGGCACAAAGGTCGCGGTCAAACTGGCTTAAAGAGGGAGATAGAAACACTAGGTACTTTCACGCTAAAGCCACAGGACGGCTAAAGAAGAATTATATTGAGAAGCTAAAAGACGCGGATGGAAAGTGGGTGACAACTAGTAAAGATATAAGTCAGGTGGCTAAAGACTATTTTTTGAAATTGTTTCGATCAAACGGTCAAAATATTAATATACAAGAGATGGGGTATATAAAGGAATGTGTGACACGGGAAACAAATGAAAGGCTTAATATGATCTACACGGAGACGGAGATTCTACAGGCTATTAAGCAGATGGATCCTAATAAAGCACCAGGCATCGACGGTTTATCGGGAAATTTCTTTAAGCATCACTGGGAGATAGTTGGAAAGGACACCATTAGCTTCTGCTTGGAAGTCCTTAATGGAAACAAAAATATTTCTTGCATTAATGATACTATGATCATTTTAATTCCTAAAATTAAAAATCCTTGTGAGCTTACTAACTTTCGTCCTATCAGTCTTTGTAGGTTTGTCTACAAGATCATATCCAAAGTGTACGCCAATCGCCTAAAAACTGTCCTCTCAAGTTGCATTAGTCAAAATCAGAGTGCTTTTGTACCAGGAAGGATGATACATGATAATATCTTGATCGCGCATGAGCTTCTCCATTACCTTAAAAGCTCTAAAAATGGTCCCAATAAAGGCCTTGTGGTCAAGCTCGACATGAGCAAAGCATACGATCGGGTGGAGTGGGACTTTCTTGAAACGGTTATGAGAAAAATGGGATTCGACGGAAAGTGGATTGCCAAAGTTATGGAATGTGTCCGCTCGGTTAAATATACGGTTAAATGCAATAATATTTTGTCTGATGATTTTATTCCCGAGAGGGGCCTCCGCCAAGGGGATCCCCTCTCCCCTTATTTGTTCTTAATCTGTATGGAAGCCTTCTCAAGAATGCTTATCCAAGCTCAAGAGAACAATGTTTTAAAAGGAATACGGGCTAGTCAGAATGGCCCTAGAATAAATCACCTATTTTTTGCTGACGATGCGCTACTGTTTATTAGAAATAAAAGGAGAGATGTTGAATATTTTGTTAACATGCTTAACACCTTCTCTAACATTTCAGGTCAAGAAATTAATTTTGAAAAGTCAATGGTCCTCTTTAGTCCCAATACTTCAAGAGCTCAAAAAGAAATGATAAGTGAAATCCTAGGCATGTCGGTGGTGGAAAAACTAAACAACTATCTAGGACTCCCCATTCCAATAGGTAAGAAGAAAACTGAGGCTTTTAAAGAGGTTACTAATAGACTGTCTTGCAGGATCAACAGCTGGACAAAGAGGCTGCTATCGTACGGGGGCAAAGAAGTTTTCATCAAAGCTGTTCTACAGTCCATTCCTACGTATGCTATGTCAATCTTTTTGGCTCCCAAAGGCGTAATCGAAGACATTCAGGCCAAGTTAAGCAGAATGTGGTGGTCGGGCAAAGAAAAAGGTAGATTTTGGACAATGATCCCGTGGAAGACGCTTTGCAAACCGAAGGGGATGGGAGGCCTTGGAATTAGAGACATTCGACTTTTCAACCTTGCTCTGTTAGGGCGTCAAGTGTGGAGACTTCTAAACAACACGGATTCTCTATGTTTCAAAGTACTGTCTTCAAAATATTTCCCCGATGGCAACATTTTTCATGCTAAAAAGGTGGATAAAGCATCATTCACGTGGTCAAGTCTAGCGACAGCGGTGGAAGTCTTTAGAAATGGATTTGGGTGGCAGATTGGTAATGGCGAGAAGATAAATATATGGGCTGATAATTGGGGAATGGAAGGGCTTAATGGGGACGAGATCTTAAGCAACACTCTAAACCAAAATGAAAAGAGCGTGAAAGAGCTATGGCAGGGGGATATGAGAAGCTGGAATGTGTGCAAAGTTAAACAAGTTTTTGGACAAGACTGGGGGGACAAGATATGCAACATCCCTATTGGAGACGAGGAACAGGAAGACAGAATAATATGGTTTCACAATACTCACGGGTATTTTACCTCGAAATCAGCCTACTCTTGGCTGTTGTTGAAAGAGATAGGCTTTGGCCCTCATAGGTTTTTTTGGAAGGCTCTATGGAAGCTTGATACATTACCGAAGATTCGTGTGTTCACATGGCGAGTGGGACATGAGATCCTCCCGACAAATGAAAAACTCGCGTCCATAAGGCAGGGGTTTGACAAGAGTTGCCCAAGATGCGGAGCCGAGACCGAAACACTGGTACACGCGCTAAAAGACTGCCCAACATCGAGAGCTGTTCTTTCGCTAGGAGGATGGTCCAGAAGTTTTATTACTAAAAAGTATGACCGCTGCATTGATTGGTTGGAAGACTTGATGCGGATACTTGATAAAAGAGCCATGTCTGATCTTATGACAACCCTATGGAACTGCTGGAATAACAGAAATAACTTCATCTTCAGGGGAAAGGAAGAGGAGGCTCAACTAATATGGGAAAGAGCTAGTAATTTGAGTAAAGATTTTCGTATTTGTAATTTGCTGAATGAACCAGTTACGTCACAAAGCAACGTAAAGAAAAAGTGGGAAAGACCAGCAAAGGGCTTCATTAAAATTAATTTTGATGTTGCAGTAGGCGAAAATAGAATCGGGTTTGGGACAGTAATCAGAGATGAAGAAGGCTTTGTACTGGGAGGCGGGGGGGTTTTAAAGAGGGTAGGATGTCAGTGGAAGAGGCCGAATGCATGGCTTTTGAGGAAAGTATCAACGTGGCGGGTAAATTAAAAATTAAAGAACAAGTGCTCTTTGAGACGGACAATGTCGGGCTGGTCAACAGATTTAATAATCTAGCAAATGACGTCACCATTATAGGCGCGCGGATTAAGAAATGCAGAGCAGATTTTAATTTTTTTAAGTCAGCCAAATTAATTTGGACCGAACGGTCTTGTAATAATGTAGCCCATTTACTTTGTAGAAAAATGTATAGTGAGGCAAAAAACTGTATTTTTGAAATGGATTATCTATCAGAAATCCATGATGCTGTAATTTGTGATATTACGTAATAAATTGTGTCGACCTTTGTGGTCGTTTTTGTTCAAAAAAAA
>CM035628.1:78566063-78568563 GCA_020496765.1 Gossypium stocksii
CGTCGGATGTGCGAGAGCCGCGAGCCACATCGACACCTTGGTGCCTCGTATGTGTGGGAACCTCAAGCCACATTGGCACCTCAGTGCGTCGGACGTGCGGGAGCCTCGAGCCACTCGGCACCTCGGTGCGTCGGATGTGGGGGAGCCTCGAGCAGCATCGGTACCTTGGTGCGTCGGATGTGCGGGTGCCTCCAGCCATTCGGCACCTTAGTGCGTCGGGTGTGTGGGAGCCTCTTTGCAGCATCGGTACCTCGGTGCGTCGGATGTGCAGGAGCCTCGAGCCATTCCGTACCTTGGTGCATCAGACGTACGAGAGCCTCGAGCCATTCCGCACCTTGGTGCGTCAGACTTGCGGAAGCCTCGAGCCATTTGGCACCATGGTGCGTCGGATGTGTGAGAGCCTCGAGCAGCATTGGCACATTGGTGCGTCGGATGTGCGGGAGACTCGAGCCAGTCGGTACCTCGGTGAGTCAGATGTGCGGGAACTCGAGCCATTCGGTACTTCAGTGCCTACGATGTTCGGGAGCCTCGACAAGCATCAGCATGTTGGTGCGTCGATTATGGGGGAGCCTGCACATTGTTGCTGTGATGTGCGGGTGCCTCGGGCAGCTTCGGCACCTTGGTGCGTCGGATGTGCGGGCTAAGGAAAAGTGTCCCCGTTTCAGACACATGAATGTCACCTGGTAGCACATTGGCCAAGTTTTTTTAGCTCTTTAGGTGGGAGGTGATATTGAGCGAGCGCAGGGGTTGTCCAGGGTGGTGGCCACACCCACCTTATGCCCAGACGCCGGGGCCCGCCCACCGCCGGTTAGGTTCCTGGCGGTGCTTCGGCGATCCGTTCCTGTGATAGTCCGGCGACCGTTCCGACGGTGCTCCGGTGAGACATCCCGGAATATAGAAAACGGTGCAACGAATCGTCCCAGTCCCTCTCACTTTGGAGCAAGAGCCTCCGGCACCTATAGGCCTTGGTCGTGCCGGGTAATCGGGCACCATCAGTCCCTTGGTGCTTGGATGCAAGGTAGCCTCGGACACCATCGGCCGCTTGGTGCATCGAATGTGCGGGATCCTCGAGCCGCATCGGCACCTTGGTGCGTCGGATGTGCAAGAGTCTCGAGCCATTCAGCACGTTGGTGCGTCGGACGTGTGAGAGCCTCGAGCAACATCGGCACCTTGGTGCCTCAAACGTGCGGGAGCCTCAAGCAGCATCGGCACCTTGGTGCATGGGATGTGCGGGAGCCTAGATCCATTCGGCACCTTGGTGCGTCAGGTGTGCGAGAGCCTCGATCCATTCGGCACCTTGGTGCGTCGGGTGTACGAGAGCCTCGAGCAGCATCGGCACCTTGGCGCCTCGGACGTGCTGGAGCCTCGAGCTGCATCGGCGCCTTGGTGCGTTGGACGTGCTGGAGCCTCGAGTCGCATCGGCACCTTGGTGCGTCGGATGTGCGGGAGCCTCGAGCCATTCGGCACCTTGGTGCGTCGGATGTGCGAGAGCCTCGAGCAGCATCGGTACCTTGGTACGTCAGATGTGCGGGAGCCTCGAGCAGTATCGGCACCTTAGTGCGTCGGATGTGCGGGAGCCTCGAGCCATTCGGCACCTTGGTGCGTCGGATGTGCGACAGCCTCGAGCAGCATCGGCGCCTTGGTGCGTCGGATGTGCGAGAGCCTCGAGCAGCATCGGCACCTTTGTGTGTCGGATGTGCAGGAGCATCGAGCCATTCGGTACCTTAGTGCATCGGATGTGTGAGAGCCTCGAGCAGCACCGGCACCTTGGTGCGTCGGATGTGCGGGAGCCTCGAGCCATTCGGCACCTTAGGGCCTCGGATGGACGAGAGCCTCGACCAACATCGGCACGTTGGGGCCTAAAATATGCGGAAGCCTCGAGCAGCATCGGCACCTTGGTGCCTTGGATGTGCGGGCTAGAGAAAAGTGTCCCCGTTTCAGACATGTGAGTGTCACCTGGTACCAGATTGACGAAGTTTTTTTAGCTCTTTAAGGGGTAGGGACCCGTTGCCCCCCGACGTGCCCCCCTCGACCAAAGGGTGGGTGCGTCCCCTACCCCCATGGGGGTCGGGTTGTCCCGCAGCAACTCACCAACGGTGGTGGGTCGGTCGCCGGCAGTGGTGGCCGGGGTGTTGATTTTTCGGCAGGTCAAGCCCGTGCCCATAGAAATGTAGCCAACGACTCCAAGACCAAGTTCCCTATATCGGGAAAAGATCTCTTAGGGTGGCTTATGCATTGCTGTGGGCTCGAGCTTGGCTTCTTCATCTTCCCCCGCCACGTTTAGGGACGCCTTGCGCCTCCCAAGTCGGCAACCGCACGGCGCCTTGGCCTTGCCAAGGCCTTGCCTGCATTTGAAGCTGCCCGTGACCCCAGTACTAAGTCCCTTTTACGGCAACGACTCACTGGGGGGCACAAGTTGAGTTTGTAGGCTCGGTCTTGGCTCGCCCAAGTCCCAGCGGGATCTTGTCCCTCGTAGTTCTCGTGCCAAGCGGTTGTGGTG
>CM035628.1:78573563-78576063 GCA_020496765.1 Gossypium stocksii
TAAGGGAACAAGGTCCGCAAGAGATGTGGATAACTTCCTGTGGGGAGTCGAGCAATACTTCCGTGCCAAAGGCATCACTGATGATGCCACTAAGGTAATAACTACTGCTATGTATCTTACTGACATTGCCCTATTGTGGTGGCGTCGTAGGTCCACTGATGTGAGGCGTGGTGGGACTGAAATTGGAACTTGGAAGGAGTTCCAATGCGAGTTCAAGGCACAGTTTTACCCAGAGTATGCCGAGGATGAGGCTCAGGCAAAGTTGCGTCGGCTTTCGCAATAAGGCACTGTGAGGGAGTATGTGCAGTAATTCAGCGAACTGATGCTTCAAATCTCATATATGGGTGAGAAAGAGGCATTCTTTTCCTTTATGGATGGGTTGAAACCGTGGGCGAAGCAAGAGTTGCAACGCCGAGGAGTCCAAGAGCTTACCAAGGCCATGTCTGTAGCAGAATCGTTGGCCGAATTTGGGGGAGGAAAGAGAGACCTGAGTCCTCTAAGCCCAAGTTCAACTCAAAGGGAAATAGTGGGGGAGACAAAGAAAGACCCACGAGGAATGGCAATGGGAAGAAGCCTTGGGACAAGAGAAAGGGTGGGCCTATAAGTTGTTTTCATTGTGACGGCCCGCATATGATCAAAGATTGTCCAAAGAAGGCCGCACTCTCCGCCGTGGAAACAAAAGAGGTGTCCGATGCGGAGGACAACAACCTAGGTTCGATACTTGGGGGTGTCGAAGACAAGATGGGTCATGGGCTGTTATTTGCAGATATGGTAGTGGCTGGCAGAAAGTTGAATGCTCTTGTGGACATAGGGGCATCTGATTTGTTTATGTCCGAAGGGGCTGCTCATAAACTTGGCCTCAAGATTGAAGATGAACCGGGTCGAATCAAAACAGTGAACTCAGAAAGTGTTCCAATTAAGGGAGTCGCAAAGGGGGTAGATCTCCAACTTGGCACATGGAGCGGGAAGGCATCCATTAAGGTAATACCACTCGATGACCATGACTTTGTGGTTGGTTTAAGCTTACTTGATCGAGTTAATGCGACCATTTCTCCTTCCGGTAATTACATGGTGATTTCAGATCCGAACCATCAATGCATGGTAAGATTGACAAGAAAGGGGAGTCTAGAAGGAAAAACATTATCTGCTATTCAATTTGCTAAGGGAGTACGTAGAGATGAAGTCTCCTACTTAGCCACGTTGAAGATGAGGGAAACCGTTAAGTCTGCTGCTAAGATCCCTAAGGAAGTGAGTCAAGTATTGCAATCGTTTCGAGATGTGATGCCCGTAAAGCTGCCAAATAATTTGCCGCCTAGGAGGGAGGTGGATCACAATATTGAATTGGTGACCAACACGGTACCGCCAGCTAGGGCCCCTTATCGGATGTCTCCACCGGAGTTGGAAGAATTACGAAAACAGTTGAAGGAGCTCTTAGATGCGGGATTCATTAGACCATCTAAATCTCCGTATGGTGCGCCGGTGTTGTTCCAAAAGAAGCATGATGGGTCGCTAAGGATGTGCATTGATTATCGGGCCCTAAACAAGATCACCGTGAAAAATAGGTACCCGATCCCCCTTATTGCAGACTTGTTTGATGAGCTTGGTAGTGCGAGATGGTTTACCAAGCTGGACTTAAGATCGGGGTACCATCAAGTTCGGAGAGCCGAGGGAGACGAGCCAAAGACAGCTTGTGTGACGCGGTATGGTTCATATGAGTTCTTGGTGATGCCCTTTGGGCTCACAAATGCCCCAGCTACCTTCTGCACCCTGATGAATAAGGTACTTCAACCTTTCTTTGATCGTTTCGTGGTTGTTTACCTTGACGATATCGTCATTTACAGCAAGTCGCTTGACGAGCATGTGGAACATTTGAGGGAAGTGTTCCAAACTTTGAGGGAGAATGAGCTGTATGTCAAAGAGGAGAAATGCTCGTTTGCCCAACGAGAGGTGCCTTTCCTAGGCCATATTGTGGGAGGTGGTAAGATCCAAATGGAAGAAAACAAGATCCGGGCCATTGCTGAGTGGGAAGCTCCAACCAAGGTGACAGAGTTAAGATCTTTCCTTGGGTTGACAAACTACTATCGGCACTTTATCGAGGGCTACTCTAGAATTACTGCCCCCTTGACAGACATGTTGAAAAAGGGCCAAGCATGGGATTGGAACTCACAATGTGAGAGGGCCTTTAATCACTTGAAGCAAGTGATGACGAATGAGCCGGTATTGGCACTACCGGATTACTCGAAGCCTTATGAAGTACGTACGGATGCATCGGAGTATGCCATTGGGGGAGTATTGATGCAAGATGGACATCCAGTTGCTTTTGAAAGTCGAAAGCTTAATAAGACTGCGAGGAAATACACGGTCCAAAAAAAGGAGATGACCGCTGTGGTGCATTGTTTGCGCACGTGGAGACATTACTTACTGGGCTCCAGGTTCGTGGTCCTTACCGATAATGTTGCAAACAGTTATTTTCTAACCCAGAAAAAGTTGTCTCCCAAAC
>CM035628.1:78593563-78603563 GCA_020496765.1 Gossypium stocksii
GTCTTTTCTTTATTTGCTTTAGCTTTCTATTTGATTTTTTACGTTTTCTGCATGGTTTTGGAGCATTTACGTGAAATTGCTGTCCGCTCTTTCCTCTCGCATGTAAGGCATGCTTTACGTCTTCGTTGATTTCTAGGTATTCTGATTGCTTTTGTTTGCCCCTGGGGATCATCTTTAACATACGCTTTCAGGAGGGTTTTGCGTTCTTGGTGGTTCTTGAAACCTTTTTAGGTTTCCTCATCGGTGCTCGTCGTTTCTGTTATTTTCTTGGTGGCTTTGCTCGTTTTTTCGCTCCCTTTTTGATATATTTATCCTTTTCTTTAGACATAGCTCTTCCGTTTTGTCCTTGTTGGGTCTTTTGCTTTTGTCTTAGGTTTTTTGACTGCTTTGCCGAAGTTTCTTGGTCGTGGTCTTCTTGCTCGGGGAAGCTGCTTGTGTCCCGTTTGGCTCGGTTCGTGGTTCTCTCCCTTCTCTAGCCGCTGTTTTGTTTTTGTTGCGGGCGTCAAAAGTCAAAGAAAGAGTTACGTGGTTCGGGCTCAACAAATGAAGTTTTTGTGTTGGAATTGCCGCGGACTGGGAAACCCCGCGAAGATAAGGGAACTTAAGCAACTTCTAGTTGCAAACAACCCTGATCTTATTTTTCTTAGTGAGACTAAAATGTGTAACAATGATTTTCGTAGGGTTCAACGTAAGTGCAGGATGCAAAACGAGTTAGTCGTGAACTCTGAGGGTCGGAGTGGGGGCCTTGTGATGATGTGGCGAGATGAGACAAATGTTTCCATACAAAGCTATTCCAAGCACCACGTCGACTCCATTGTTAAATTGAAAAACAACAAAAATATACGAGTCACGGGATTCTACGGGCATGCTAATCCGAACCTTAGAAGTAGCTCATGGGATATATTGCGTAGAGTTGGGGACTCGGTTAGGGAGGATTGGGTTGTTGGTGGAGACTTTAACGCTATTCTAAATGATGCTGAGAAAGAAGGTGGTCGAAGGGGGGTGAGGACGCAAATGAATGACTTCAAAACGGTTATGGACGACTTGGCTCTTGTTGATATTAAACCCGATAGTGGATGGTTTACTTGGGTTAATAATAGGAGTGGGGGTGGCCTGATAAAGGAAAGGATCGATAGATTCCTTTGCTCGGTTTCTTTGACTGAAACTTATCCCTTTATTTCTACAAGAGTGGTGCGGCAAACTCAGTCCGATCATGATGCGATTCTCTTAGATTTATGGGGTCGTAAACCAAAAGAGTTCTTCAATGACTATAGATTGAGCTTCAAATTTGATATGTGCTGGGCCGGTGACAGGGAAGCAAAAAATATAATTGGCAGTGCGTGGAATAGGACTGATACTGAATACGGAGATAAGCTTGAAAGGATTAGGTCTGTTCTAGGGCCATGGCAGCGGAAGAAATATGGGAAGATGAAGAGTGAAATACGAAGACTGGAGAAACAAATCGACTCGATAATTGATTCCACTAGTAGGGGGGACAGTGTGAGGACATTAAAGGAAATTCGTAAAAGACTTGACTTTATTTATGCTAAGGAAGAAAGCTATTGGGCTCAGAGGTCTCGAGCAAACTGGCTCAGGGAGGGGGATCGGAATACTAGGTATTTTCACGCTAAAGCTACAGGGCGATTAAAGAAGAACAATATTGAGAAGCTAAATGATATGGAAGGGAATTGGGTAACAAGTAGTAAGGATATCAGTCGGGTGGCAAAAAACTATTTTTTAAATTTGTTTCGGTCAAACGGTCAAAGGGTTAATATACAGGAGATGGGGTTTATTCAGGAGTATGTGACCAGAGAGACAAATGAGTGGATTACTAGGGCCTATACGGAAGATGAAGTCCTACAGGCCATTAAGCAGATGAATCCTAATAAAGCTCCTGGCATTGACGGCCTCTCTGGGAATTTTTTTAAACATCATTGGGAGATCGTGGGAAGAGATACTATCAATTTCTGCCTGGATGTTCTAAATGGGGATAAAAACATTTCTAATCTTAATGAAACGATGATCATTTTAATTCCTAAAATTAGAGATCCATGTGACATAACTAATTTCCGTCCTATCAGTTTATGCAGGTTTGTCTACAAGATCATTTCAAAGGTTTACGCTAATCGCCTAAAAGTTGTCCTTCTGAGCTGCATTAGTCAAAATCAAAGCGCTTTTGTACCGGGGAGGATGATACACGATAATATCCTGATTGCACATGAACTCCTTCATTATCTTCAAAGCTCTAAAAACGGACCTAACAAAGGGTTCGTTGTCAAGCTCGATATGAGCAAAGCGTACGATCGTGTGGAGTGGGACTTCATTGAAAAAATCATGACAAAGATGGGATTCGATGTGAAGTGGATTGACAAAATCATGAATTGCGTTCGCTCAGTTAAATATACTGTTAAAATTAACAATATTTTATCGGATACTTTTATCCCCGAGAGGGGTCTCCGTCAAGGGGACCCCCTTTCCCCTTACCTTTTTCTATTCTGCATGGAAGCATTTTCGAGAATGCTAATCCAAGCTCAGGAAAATAACCTTTTAAAAGGCACCCGGGCTAGTATTAACGGCCCAAGGATAAATCACTTATTCTTTGCCGATGACGCACTTCTATTTGTCAGAAATAAAAAGCAAGATGTTGATTTTTTGGTTAAGATGCTTAACACCTTTTCTAACATTTCAGGACAAGAGATTAATTTTGAAAAGTCAATGATCCTATTTAGTCCCAACACTTCTACAGCCCAAAGAAATAAATTCAGTGACCTCCTAGGCATGACGGTGGTGGAAAATTTGAACAATTATCTAGGCCTCCCCATTCCAATTGGTAAGAAAAAAAGTGTAGCGTTCAGAGATATTAATAATAGATTGTCTTGCAGGATCGAAAGCTGGACCAAAAGGCTGCTATCTTTTGGTGGTAAAGAAGTCTTCCTCAAGGCTGTGCTACAATCCATCCCTACATATGCTCTGTCGATATTCTTAGCTCCCAAAGGAGTAACTGATGAAATCCAGGCCAAGCTCAGCAGAACTTGGTGGTCAGGAAAAGACAAAGGCAGATTCTGGACAATGCTTCCGTGGAAGACGTTATGTAAACCGAAGGGCATGGGAGGTCTTGGAATTAGAGACGTTCGACTCTTCAACCTTGCTCTCTTAGGGCGTCAAGTGTGGAGACTTATAAATAACAAAGAATCCCTCTGCTTCAAGGTGTTGCCTTCAAAATACTTTCCCGATGGAAATATTTTTCATGCCAAAAAGGTGGACAAAGCTTCATTTACCTGGTCAAGCATTGCGGCAGCGGCAGAAGCTCTCCGAGACGGGTTTGGGTGGCAGGTGGGAAATGGCGAAACGATAAATATCCGGGTTGACAACTGGGGCATGGAAGGTCTGAATGGGGATGCTATTAGAAGCGGCAGTCTCAATCCAAACGAAAAAAGCGTGAAAGATCTTTGGCTTGCGGACAGGAAAAGATGGAATGTTAATAAAGTTAAAAGTGTGTACGGGCAAGATTTGGGTGATAAGATATGCAACTTGCCTATCGGAGAAGAGGAACAAGGTGATAAACTAATTTGGTTCCACAACCCTCACGGGTGCTTTACCACGAAGTCTGCTTACTCATGGTTGCTGTTGAAAGAAATGGGGTATGGTCCTCACAGATATTTTTGGAAAGCTCTCTGGAAGTTGGATACTTTACCAAAGATTCGAGTGTTTGCTTGGCGTGTGGCGCATGAGATCCTCCCAACAAATAAAAAAATTGCTTCTATTAGACCCGGTTTTGACAAGGGATACCCAAGGTGTGGAGCTGAGGCCGAAACTTTGTTACATGCTTTAAAAGAATGCCGAACATCTCGAGCGGTTCTCTCCTTAGGTGGGTGGTCCGAACTCACCATTTCGAAGAAGTATGACCATTGTATTGACTGGTTGGAAGACATGATGAGAGTGCTGGATAAGAGAGCTATGGCCGATCTCATGGTGACCTTATGGAACTGTTGGAACAACAGAAACAACTATATTTTCAGGGGAAGCGAAGAAGAGGCTAAGATAATTTGGGAAAGAGCCAGTGCTTTGAACAAAGAATTCCGGATTTGCAACTGCATTATTGAGCTTTTGCTTTCACAAAATAGCGTAGGCAACAAGTGGGACAAACCCTCAAAGGGTTCCATAAAAATTAATTTCGACGCTACAGTGGGAGAAAATAGAATCGGGTATGGGACAATTGTTAGAGACGATGAAGGCTTCGTTTTAGGAGGCGGTGGGGGCTTTATAGAGACAAGGCTGTCGGTGGAAGAAGCTGAGTGCGTTGCACTCGAAGAAAGCATCAGAGTTGCACGTAAATTGAATATAAAACAGCATGTCGTGTTTGAGACGGATCACGTGGGGTTGGTCAATAGGCTAAGGAACATAGCCACCGACATCACTATAATTGGCGCGCGCATCAAAAAATGTAGAGCCGCGTTCAGTTTTTTTAATTCTGCCGAATTAATTTGGACCAAAAGGTCTTGTAATACTGTAGCCCATTTACTTAGTAGGAAAATGTGTAGTGAAGCCAAAACATGTTTTTTTGAGATGGACTATCCATCGGAAATTCATCAAGCTGTAATTTGTGATGTTACGTAAATAAATTTGATTTGACCCTTGTGGTCGTTTTTTTGTTCAAAAAAAAGAATGTCACCTGGTAGCTGCTTTCTCTAACATTATCAATCGCTGTACATGTAGAGTGAAGAGCTGGTCGAAACAACTACTTTCATACGGAGGGAAAGAAGTTTTCATCAAGGCCATTTTTCAAGCCATGCCGACGTACGCTTTCTCTGTTTTCCTGGCCCCAAAAGGCATCATCGAGGAACTCTATGCTCAAATGAGACGGATGTGGTGGAGTAACAAAGACAAAGCACGTGGTTGGGCAATGATGGATTGGGAATGACTGTGTTTTCCAAAGGGAATGGGAGGCATGGGGTTTCGGGACTTGCATCTATTCAACTTAGCTTTGCTGGGCAGACAAGTTTGGAGGCTTATGACCCAAATGGACACTTTATGTTTCAAAGTGTTAAGCGCGAAGTATTTCCCGGATGGGGGTGTTTTCAATTATAAACAGAGTGATAAACCATCTTTCACGTGGTCGAGTATAGCTAAGGCGGCGGAAGTGATTAAGGATGGCTTCATTTGGCAAGTTGGCGACGGTGAAACTATTGATATTAGAAAAGACCAATGGGGGGTTGAAGGAATCAATGGAGAATTGGCTTGTCAGTCACCCTTTACAAATGATGAGAGAAAAGTCAAGGACCTCTGGGACCACAACAACAAGCAGTGGAAGAAAGAGAGACTCATTGAAATATTTGGAGAATATTTGGGGGATCGCATTTGTAAATTACCTATCTTCCATAATGAGTTTAAAGATACCAGAACGTGGAGTCAAAATCCGCATGGGGTCTATACAACCAAGTCAGCTTATTCTTGGCTGATCCTTAAGAAAGCTGGATTCGGTCCTCATAGGTTCTTTTGGCGCGTCATATGGAAACTCAAGATGCTGCCAAAAATTAAAGTTTTTAGCTGGAGGATAGGCCAAAATATCCTCCCAACCTTCGACAATATTGCCCGTTTACGACAGGATTTCAACAATTTCTGCCCGAGGTGCAATAGAAGAGAAGAGACGCTGATCCACGCAATGAAAAACTGCCCGAAGGCTCGTGAGATTCTTGCAGCTGGGGGTTTAAATAACAGGCTGCTTGAAGGAGACCACAAAAATTGTATTGACTGGCTTGAGGACGTGTTTAGAGAGCTCGACAGTAAAGCAGCAGCAGATTTTTTAACACTCCTATGGAATAATTGGAATGACAGAAATAACATGGTGTTCAAAGGAACTATGGACGACGCGACAAGGATTTGGGAAAGGGCGCAATCTTTGAGCAGTGATTTTAGAATTTTTAATCTGTCCAAACCCTCGGTTTTTAACTCGTCTCAGGGCAATAAAGGCTGGGAAAAACCTCAAGTGGGTTACATTAAAGTAAACGTGGATGCTGCTGTGTTGAATGGATGCAGCGGCTTTGGTGCAATAGCAAGGGACCAGGATGGATTCGTCATTGGGGGTGGTTATAAATTCGCTGAAAAGTCTATGGAAGTAATTTGGGCTGAACTGGAAGCGTTTAGAGAAGGGCTGAAGTTGGCAGCGCGGTTAAACGTGAATAATCTAATTGTGGAATCTGACAGTGCCAGGCTGGTAAATGCGATTAATAAAAGGGCGCAAGACATAACCATTTTGGGCCAGCGCATCAAAAAGGAGTGTATTGTTTTTAATTCTTTTATTTCAGTCCAAATTAATTGGATTAGACGCAGCAGCAACATTGTAGCAGATGAGCTTTGTAATTTAGCCATTAAAAATAAGGCTGATTTGTATTTTGACATGGATTATCCGTTAGAGATCCATGATTTTATTTTGAAAGATACAATAAATTGAGTTTGACCCTCGGGTTTTTTTATCAAAAAAAAAGAATGTCACCTGGTAGCAAGGATCGGGCGATTTTCTTTCTTGGTTTTTCGTTTGTGAGTCTGCCTTTATTCTTTTGAATAATATGGCAGTAGAGAGGGTTCTGAGTGGTGCGCATTGATTGCGTGTTTTGTTGCTTAGTTTTTTGGTTCTTTGTTTGTTAAGCGGTGCTGTTGAATTGACGCGACAGTTTCTGACGTTGATTTCCGCCGGACAAGAAGTTCCGTTACCGTGCTACACGTTTTTGAATCTTGCGGTGATTTTGTCTCTTTTTCATTTTTCTTTCGTTTTTTTGATGTTTTGCATGAAGATTGCCTTAAAGGCTACGTACGTAGAGTCTGTGTAATTTGGGATTTCTCGTTGATTGATTTGGGCCCCACGGTGGCCAGATTTTTAGTTTCTTTTGACTGTTCCACGTAAAACCTTTGCTGTTTGTGCATGTTTTTCGGGTTTTACAAAATTTTTCATTTTCCTGGGTTTTTTCTCATGCATGGATGGTTTCGCTGCCCGTTCTTGACACTGGATTATTTCTGGTGGGTGGCTGATCCATCTCTCGTCCTCAGTGTGGTCTTCCTTAGGTTTCTTGATGGTAGTTTATTTTCTTTGTTATTTTCTTTTCTTTGATTGTCTTCATTCATCTGGATAGGAGTCCGTGTCTTTAACCTTTTTACTTGTTGCATCTTCTTTTTGATTTCCTTTTTGGTAGGTTTGTTTACTCGTTGTTCTTTCCTTTTTTTGTGCCTGTAGGGTTCTGAATTTTTGCTTGACTTTTAAGCCTGCTTGATTAATGTTGTTAAAGACTTTCCTCTGTTTTCTTAGTTTTCCTTCGATTCTTGGTTTAATAGCAGTTAGGTTTTCTGGGTATTTGTTTTGTGTGCCCAGTTTTTTCTTTGTATTTCTTCTTTGGTTCGATTTTCTTCGTGTTGCGGAACCGTGGATCTTATTGGCGGATGAATTTTATTAGAAAATTTAGGTTTTGGCTCGGTTCTGTTTGGATTGCTACTGTGTTCGTGTTTTCTTGCTGTGTTTCCCTTGCAGACTCCTTGCTGAGGGAAGCGGTCAGAATCCCGGTTGACTCGGTTCGTGTCTCTCCTCCACTTCCAGCCGTTGCTCTTGAAAGATGTCGAGGGCATCAAAAGGCAAAGATTTCATCCTTTTCCTAGCGAACCTAGGGTCTGGAAGATTGTTCGCTTGAGGACTGGCTCTTGACCAACGCTGGCGTTTGGAGTTCTTAAGGCACCCTCACTGTTCGTTTTGTAGTGTGCCTATCAAAGAGTCTACCCTAGCAAGGAGAAGTCTATTGGACAAGGTTCCTTCTTGCAAGGAGTGGGCTGGCGTCAAGTCTAGCCAAAAGCAATGAAGATAATGTGCTGGAACTGCCGTGGGGTTGGAAACCCTGCGACGGTTCGTGATTTAAAGCAACTTCTCGTTGCAAATGATCTGGATATAATTTTCCTTTGTGAGACTAAGATTAACGCTAATCGTTTCTCTGCTGTTCGAAGGAAGTGCAAAATGGAAGGATGTTTGGTAGTCAATGCTGATGGTAAAAGTGGAGGCTTAGTAATGATGTGGAAAGTTAGCAACATGGTAGAGATCCAAACCTACTCCAGCAACCATATTGATACGTTGGTCAAGTTTGAGAATGAAGGGACGGTGAGGTTCACGGGTTTTTATGGAAATGCCGATCCCAACAAGAGACAAGACTTGTGGAATTTGTTAAGAAATGTAGGCAAACGGGTTAAGGAAAAGTGGATCATCGGGGGTGATTTTAATGCGATCCTTGATAATGCGGAAAAAGAAAGGGGGAGGAGAAAGCCAACTGCTCTGGTGGAGGATTTTCGAGAGATTCTAGATGAGCTCTCGTTGGTGGATTTGAAGACCGACAATGGATGGTTTACGTGGGTTAATAACAGGGAGGGTAGAGCGATGGTTAAGGAGAGACTTGATCGTTTCCTTTTGTCTGCAAATGAAGTGAATAGCCTACCCTTTTTGGGAACCAAAGTGCTACGGCAATCTAGCTCGGATCATGATGCAATTATGTTGGATACCGAAGGTAGAAGACCGAGGGAGAATGCTAAAGATCCTAGACTTTGTTTTAAATACGACGTGTGTTGGGCCAAAGAGGAGGGAGCAAAAAAGATTATTAAGGATGCGTGGCAAAAACGAACTCAGGATACTTTGGAAAAAATCGAATTAGTGGGCAAAGAGCTTGGAAACTGGCAGTATAAGAAGTTTAAACAAATGCGAAATCACATTAGCACCTTGCAGGCGGATATAAATAGAATGATTGATAGTCAGGGAAGTAATTATGATGGAAAAATGGTTAAAGCTATGAGGTTGAAGCTTGGTAACCTTCTGGACAAAGAGGAGAAATACTGGGCACAGCGATTGAGGGTCAAGTGGTTAAAGGAAAGAGACAGGAACACTCGATTTTTTCACGTAAGAGCTACAAACAGAAGGAACAAAAACACCATAACTAGACTTAAGGATATGAATGGCTACTGGCGTGAGAACACAAAAGATATATGCAAGGCCATCAGGGAGTACTTTCAACTTTTATTCAAATCAAACTTAGATGCCAATACTGTGTTAAACCTTGATTATATTGAGAGATGTATTTCAGGGGAGACAAACGAAAGACTACTGAAGAACTTTACGGACAGCGAGATCAAGGAAGCCTTCGATCAAATGGACCCTAGGAAAGCCCCGGGAATTGACGGTTTGTCGGGGAATTTCTTTAAAGAAAATTCGGATGTGGTTGGGGATGATATAATTAAACTGTGTCATGATATTCTTAGGGGTGATAAAAATGTGGAGTGTTTAAATGAGACTATAATTGTCTTAATCCCTAAAATTAAAGAGCCTGTGGACATGACAAATTTTAGGCCTATCAGCCTCTGTAGGGTGGTGTATAAAATTGTTGCCAAAGTGCTCGCAAATCGGTTGAAGGAAACGCTCCCGTTATGTATTAGCCAGAATCAGAGTGCTTTCGTTCCAGGGAGGATGATTCACGACAACATTTTAATTGCCCATGAGCTGGTCCACTATCTTCAAAGTGCAAAGAATGGGCCAAACAAAGGCTTCATAATCAAGCTCGATATGAGTAAAGCATACGATCGAGTGGAGGGGACATTCATTGAAGAGGTGATGAAGAAAATGGGCTATGCAAATGAGTGGGTGACAAAAATTATGAAATGCGTCCGATCGGTGCGATAGTAGTCAAATGCAACTCTATCCTTTCAGAAACGATCGTGCCGGAAAGAGGCCTTAGACAGGGGGATCCTCTCTCTCCTTACCTTTTCTTATTTTGCATGGAAGCATTTTCTAAATTGTTAATTCGTGCTCAAAATAATAACATTCTTAAGGGTATACGAGCTAGCATAAATGGACCCCGTATCAATCACCTTTTCTTTGCTGATGATGCCCTCCTCTTTATTCGGAATAAAAAAAGGGACGTGGAGGAAATTGTTAAAATTATGGCCTTTTTTAACCATGATTCCGGCCAAGAGGTTAATAAGG
>CM035628.1:78616063-78618563 GCA_020496765.1 Gossypium stocksii
CCTCAAGATTGAAGATGAACCGGGTCGAATCAAAACAGTGAACTCAGAAAGTGTTCCAATTAAGGGAGTCGCAAAGGGGGTAGATCTCCAACTTGGCACATGGAGCGGGAAGGCATCCATTAAGGTAATACCACTCGATGACTATGACTTTGTGGTTGGCTTAAGCTTACTTGATCGAGTTAATG
Organism: Gossypium stocksii; assembly: GCA_020496765.1. NCBI lineage: Eukaryota > Viridiplantae > Streptophyta > Magnoliopsida > Malvales > Malvaceae > Gossypium > Gossypium stocksii. The sequence goes on from CM035628.1 coordinate 78,616,249, forward strand.
CGACCATTTCTCCTTCTGGTAATTACATGGTGATTTCGGATCCGAACCATCAATGCATGGTGAGATTAACAAGAAAGGGGAGTCTAGAAGGAAAAACATTATCCGCTATTCAATTTGCTAAGGGAGTACGTAGAGATGAAGTCTCCTACATAGCCACGTTGAAGATGAGGGAAACCGTTAAGTCTGCTGCTAAGATCCCTAAGGAAGTGAGTCAAGTATTGTAATCGTTTCGAGATGTGATGCCCGTAAAGCTGCCAAATAATTTGCCGCCTAGGAGGGAGGTGGATCACAATATTGAATTGGTGACCAACACGGTACCGCCAGCTAGGGCCCCTTATCGGATGTCTCCACCGGAGTTGGAAGAATTACGAAAACAGTTGAAGGAGCTCTTAGATGCGGGATTCATTAGACCTTCTAAATCTCCGTATGGTGCGCCGGTGTTGTTCCAAAAGAAGCATGATGGGTCGCTAAGGATGTGCATTGATTATCGGGCCCTAAACAAGATCACCGTGAAAAATAGGTACCTGATCCCCCTTATTGCAGACTTGTTTGATCAGCTTGGTAGTGCGAGATGGTTTACCAAGCTGGACTTAAGATCGGGGTACCATCAAGTTCGGATAGCCGAGGGAGACGAGCCAAAGACAGCTTGTGTGACGCGGTATGGTTCATATGAGTTCTTGGTGATGCCCTTTGGGCTCACAAATGCCCCAGCTACCTTCTGCACCCTGATGAATAAGGTACTTCAACCTTTCCTTAATCGTTTCGTGGTTGTTTACCTTGACGATATCGTCGTTTACAGCAAGTCGCTTGACGAGCATGTGGAACATTTGAGGGAAGTGTTCCAAACCTTGAGGGAGAATGAGCTGTATGTCAAAGAGGAGAAATGCTCGTTTGCCCAACGAGAGGTGCCTTTCCTAGGCCATATTGTGGGAGGTGGTAAGATCCGAATGGATGAGAACAAGATCCGGGCTATTGCCGAGTGGGAAGCTCCAACCAAGGTGACAGAGTTAAGATCTTTCCTTGGGTTGACAAACTACTATCGGCGCTTTATCGAGGGCTACTCTAGAATTACCGCCCCCTTGACAGACATGTTGAAAAAGGGCCAAGCATGGGATTGGAACTCACAATGTGAGAGGGCCTTTAATCACTTGAAGCAAGTGATGACGAATGAGCCGGTATTGGCGCTACCAGATTACTCGAAGCCTTATGAAGTACGTACGGATGCATCAGAGTATGCCATTGGGGGAGTATTGATGCAAGATGGACATCCAGTTGCTTTTGAAAGTCGAAAGCTTAATGAGACCGAGAGGAAATACACGGTCCAAGAAAAGGAGATGACCGCTGTGGTGCATTGTTTGCGCACGTGAAGACATTACTTACTGGGCTCCAGGTTCGTGGTCCTTACCGATAATGTTGCAAATAGTTATTTTCTAACCCAGAAAAAGTTGTCTCCCAAACAGGCTCGTTGACAGGTTTTTCTAGCGGAGTTCGACTTCACGATGGAATATAAACCAGGCAGTGCTAATGTTGTAGCTGATGCACTTAGCCGAAAGATGGAATTTGTGGCAATCAGTCAACTCGATGGGTCCTTATTGGAACGCATTTGAGAGGGTTTGTCCTATGACCCCACGGCCAAAAGCTTGATTGAGCTCGCCAAAGAAGGGAAAACGAGGAGGTTTTGGCTTGACGAAGAATTGTTATACACTCATGGGCACCGCCTCTACGTGCCCCACTATGGGAAGTTGCGCAAGGAAGTCATGAAAGAGTGTCATGACTCAAAATGGGCGAGACATCCAGGAATGCAACGTACACTGGCCCTTTTGGAGGATCGCTACTATTGGCCTCACATGGGCGAAGATGTTGAGACCTATGTGAAGACTTGTCTAGTATGCCAACAAGACAAGGTCGAGCAAAAGAATCCGGCCGGTTTGTTACAACCGCTGCCCATTCCGAAAAGACCATGGGAGAGTCTATCCCTAGATTTTATTATCGGTTTGCCTAAGTCTGATGGGTTTGCGAGTATTCTTGTTGTGGTGGACAGGTTCTCGAAGTATGCGACGTTTATTCCAGCCACAAAGGAGTGCCCCGCGGAGGAGGCTGCCCGTTTATTCCTTAAACACGTGGTGAAATATTGGGGAGTGCCACTATCTATTGTTAGTGATCGAGATGGGCGATTTACGGGACGGTTCTGGACAGAGTTGTTCAAGTCAATGGGCTCCAACTTGAGTTTTTCTACAAGCATGCATCCGCAAACAGATGGGCAAACGGAGCGAGTGAATGCGTTGTTGGAAACATATCTTCGACATTATGTGAGT
>CM035628.1:78623563-78626063 GCA_020496765.1 Gossypium stocksii
CAGAGGTGCAGGGGCCTCGAGCCACATCGGCACCTTGGTGCGTCGGATGTGCGGGAGCCTCGAGCCACATCGGCACCTTGGTGCCTCGTATGTGCGGGAGCCTCAAGCAGCATCGGCACCTCGGTGCGTCGAACATGGGGGAGCCTCGAGCCGCATCAGCACCTCGGTGCGTAGGACGTGCTAGAGCCTCGAGCCATTCGGCACCTCGATGCGTCGGACGTACGGGAGCCTCGAGCAACATCGGCACCTCGGTGCGTAGGATGTGCGGGAGCCTCGAGCCATTCGGCAACTTGGTGCGTCGGATGTGCGGGAGCCTCGAGCCATTCGTCGCCTTGGTGCGTCGGATGTGCGGGAGCCTCGAGCCCCATCGGCACCTTGGTGCGTAGGATGTGCGGGGGCCTCGAGCCATTCGGCACCTTGGTGCGTCAGAGGTGCGGGAGCCTCGAGCCACATCGGCACCTTGGTGCGTCGGATGTGCGGGAGCCTCGAGCCACATCGGCACCTTGGTGCCTCGTATGTGCGGGAGCCTCGAGCCACATCGGCACCTTGGTGCGTCGGACGTGCGGGAGCCTCGAGCCATTCGGCACCTCGGTGCGTCGGACGTGCGGGAGCCTCGAGCCATTCGGCACCTCGGTGCGTCGGATGTGCGGGAGCCTCGAGCAGCATCTGCACCTCGGTGCCTAGGATGTGCGGGAGCCTCAAGCAGCATCGACACCTCGGTGCGTCGGATGTGCGAGAGCATCGAGCCATTCCGCACCTTGGTGCTTCGGACGTGCGAGAGGCTCGAGCCATCCGGGACCTTCGTGCGTCGGATGTGCGGAAGCCTCGAGCCATTCGGCACCATGGTGCGTCGGATGTGCGAGAGCCTCGAGCAGCACCGGCACCTTGGTGCGTCGGATGTGCGGGAGCCTCGAGCCAGTCGGCACCTCGGTGCGTCGGATGTGCGGAGCCTCGAGCCATTCGGCACCTCGGTGCCTAGGATGTTCGGGAGCCTCGACCAGCATCGGCATGTTGGTGCGTCGGTTGTGGGGGAGCCTCGAGCATCGTCGGCACATTGGTGCCGTGATGTGCGGGTGCCTCGGGCAGCATCGGCACCTTGGTGCGTCGGATGTGCGGGCTAAGGAAAAGTGTCCCCGTTTCAGACACATGAATGTTACCTGGTAGCACATTGACCAAGTTTTTTTAGCTCTTTAGGGGGGAGGTGATATTGAGCGAGCGCAGGGGTTGTCCAGGGTGGTGGCCACGACCACCTCATGCCCGGACGCCGGGGCCCCCCCACCGCCGGTTAGGTTCCCGGCGGTGCTCCGGCGATCCGTTCCGGCGATGCTCCGGTGACCGTTCCGGCGGTACTCCGGCGAGACATCCCGGAATATAGAAAACGGTGCAACGAATCGTCCCGGTCCCTCTCACTTTGGAATAAGATCCTCCGGCACCTAGGGGCCTTGGTCGTGCCGGGGGATCGAGCGCCACCAGTCGCTTGGTGCTTGGATGCACGGTAGCCTCGGACAGAATCGGTCGCTTGGTGCATCGGATGGGCGGGAGCCTCAAGCCCACATCGGCCCCTTGGTGCGTAGGATGTGCGAGAGCCTTTGAGTAGCATCGGCACCTTGATGCGTCGGATGTGCGGGGGCCTCGAGAAGCACCGGCACCTTGGTGCGTCGGAGGTGCGGGAGCCTCGAGCCGCATCGGCACCTTGGTGCTTCGGATGTGCGGGAGCCTCGAGCCGCATCGGCACCTTGGTGCGTCGGATGTGCGAGAGTCTCGAGCCATTCGGCACGTTGGTGCGTCGGACGTGCGAGAGCCTCGAGCAACATCGGCACCTTGGTGCCTCAAACGTGCGGGAGCCTCGAGCAGCATCGGCACCTTGGTGCGTCGGACGTGCGAGAGGCTCGATCCATTCGGCACCTTGGTGCTTTGGACGTGCGAGAGGCTCGATCCATTCGGCACCTTGGTGCGTCGGATGTGCGAGAGCCTCGAGCAGCATCCGCACCTTGGTGCCTCGGACGTGCTGGAGCCTCGAGTCGCATCGGCACCTTGGTGCTTCGGACGTGCGAGAGGCTCGATCCATTCGGCACCTTGGTGCGTCGGATGTGCGAGAGCCTCGAGCAGCACCGGGACCTTGGTGCGTCGGATGTGCGGGAGCCTCGAGCAGCATCGGCACCTTGGTGCGTCGGATGTGCGGGAGCCTCGAGCCATTCGGCACCTTGGTGCGTCGGATGTGCGAGAGCCTCGAGCAGCACCGGGACCTTGGTGCGTCGGATGTGCGGAGCCTCGAGCCGCATCGGCACCCTGGTGCGTCGGATGTGCGGGAGCCTCGAGCAGCACCGGCACCCTGGTGCGTCGGATGTGCGAGAGCCTCGAGCAGCATCGGCACCTTGGTGCGTCGGATGTGCGGGAGCCTCGAGCAGCATCGGCACCTTGGTGCGTCGGATGTGCGGGAGCCTCGAGCAGCATCGGCACCTTGGTGCGTCGGATGTGCGGGAGCCTCCCTCGAGCAGCA